>VNJS01003341.1:0-32221 GCA_008042575.1 Drosophila watanabei | reverse complement strand
ATATATTATTGATCAGCATCAACAGCCGAGTCGATCTAGCCATGTCCGTCTGTCTGTCTGTCTGTCTGTCCGTCTGTCCGTTTCTACGCAAACTAGTCCCTCAATTTTAAAGCTATCTAAATGAAACTTTGCAGATAGTCTTCTATATACTCTCACTCGTACATAAGTCGGAACGAGCTGGATCGGTCAACTATATCATATAGCTGCCATACAACCGATCCGTAAATTTGTTGAAAAAAAATTATAACTTCACTGTTTTTTAACATATTTTGATCAACTCTCGGTTATGAGCTTTCTATATGGTTTCAGATTTTTAGATTTAATTTTATAAAAATCGGACTACTATATCATATAGCTGCCATAGGAGCGGTCGTGAAATTTTCAGAAAAAAAATTTTAGCTTTGTCAGTTTTCAACATAATTTGTTCTACTTTGAGATACTAGTATTTCATATTTTTTCAGAATTTTTTTGTAAATTTCATAAGAATCGGACGACTATATCATATAGCTGCAATACAAACGATTGGAAAACGTGGAGAAAAATTACATTTTACTTAACATGTAAAAATGTGAAAAAATGTAAAAAAGTGTAAGACTGTAAAAATTTTATGTATATGAAAGTAGTTCACATTATATTATGTATATTGGGATAGATTATAATTTATACAATTGGAATCTGCAAGGGTATACAAACTTCGGCGTGCCGAAGTTAGCTTCCTTTCTTGTTTTTTTTATAATATAATATATATTTTGTAAAATTGAGCGAAAACTTTTCTGCCCAATTAGTCGTGAAGCTATGGAAAAAATTAAACAAGCTGCATAACAAATGTTTGAAAAAGAAATATATGAGCCGTGGAAGTGACCGGGATAAAAGTTGAGCAGCAAACACAAAAAAAAAAACACAGTTAGAAACCATTTTGAAATATTAGTAGAGTGCTTTAATGAAGCGCGAATACTAATACATGGTCACAAGGAAAGATTAAACCAAGATCATTGGTCTCTGGTATCGAATCTTCTAATACGACTACGATCTAATTTAATATTTGTTAAACAAAATTTCAGTTTAGAAATATCGGTACCAACCGTTCTAAACACCCCCATAGCAGTTGACACTGCAGCTGACACAGATTTAACAGAAACAAACGAATCAGAATCAGAAGAGCTTATCGAAGTAAACTCCAAAATAGAAGAAGGAGATTTAAATAATCTTACTATTCCAGCGGTATACACTGATCTGGACAATTCCACGGATTCAGATACTTCGAGCGTAATAGAGAACAAAATAAGCAATTCTTTTACAATGGCACAGTCGAGTACTGATTTTATCAACACTGCATCAAAGCTTATACCTGTATTTGATGGTAAAGCAGAAAACCTAACGAGTTTCCTCGATGCATTGAATATTATAGAATCAATAAAAGGCGAACACAAACAAAAAGCTATTTCAATAATATAAACAAAGCTAAAAGAAACTTAGTCGGAAATGAAAGCTATATCAGAAGTCATCTCCGGACTAAGAAGCAATGTCAAAGGCGAAACTGTAGAAGAATTGTCAGCTAAACTGATGAATCTACAGCATCGCAACAAAACTGCTAACCAATATACTTCAGAGGTTGAGCAGATGACAAAAGCTCTAGAAAGTGCGTACATATCGGACGGCCTACCACTTGCGTTAGCCAGAAGTTATTCTACACAGTTGCAGTTAAGACAATGACTAAGAATTGCTCAATTGATACGGTAAAATTTATCATGCAGGCTGGCACATCGCAACACCATGAATGATGCCATATCTAAATTCGTAAACTGTCCTTTATTATAGGAATTATTCTCAGCGTGGTGGAAACCGCGGACGTGGAAATTTTAGAGGTAACTATCGTGGTCGTAATAATAGTTACAAAAACTACAATAATACCAATTATAATAATGGAAGAGGAAACAATTAAGGACGTGGTAACTCAAACCGAGGCCACAATAGCAATAAGAATAACAATGTGAGCGTAGCCCAAAATGCAACGGGAAACTCTCAAGCCCCTTTAGGTACCCAACAGTAGAAAATATAATGGTTCATGCAATCAATCTCAGTCAGAATATATTTGTTACTTTTACTAACGTAACCACAGGAAAAGAAATAGTGTTTCTAGTAGACACGGGTGCAGACATTTCAATAGTCAAAGAAAATTCTGATGTCTATCATGACATAAACGTTAATTATATAATAGATATAAAAGGAATAAGTCAGGAGGTTACAAAATCAAAAGGGTTAACCTCTATTGAGATACAGACAACTAAATATATAATTCAACACGACTTTTATATCGTGTATTTAAATTTTGCTATTCCATGCAATGGCATATTAGGAATCGACTTCATAAAGAAATACAACTGTCAATAAGACTTAAAGCCATCGGAAGACTGGTTTATAATCAGAACCGATAACCTTAAATATCCAATTTACGTTCCAATAACGTGCAGTATTGGCAACAATTCAATTCTTCTGCCAGCAAGATCCCAAGTGATTAGAAAAATTAAATTAAATTCCCAAGAAGACAGTGTATTGATTCCAACCCAGGAAATTAAACATGGTATTTATATAGCTAGTACAATTGCAACATCAAAAAATGCATTCATAAGACTACTTAATACTACAAACAGAGATCAAGTAGTTAATACAAATAACTTGGCATATGAATCACTTTCGAACTACGAAGTAGTCAAAGCTAATAATGAAACTAGAGAAAAGTCTGTATTATCTCAACTATCAAAGAATTTTCCTTCACAATTTAAATCGCAGCTCTCAAGCTTATGCACCAAATACAGTGATATATTCGTTTTGGACACAGAACCAATCAGTAGAAATTATTTTTACAAACAAACACTGAGATTAAAGGATGATGAACCAGTATACGTTAAAAATTATAGAAGCCCACACAGTCAGGTAAACGAAATACAGAAGCATCATTATGAATTACCCAGTGCGGCACGATGCGGATAGCGCTAGACGTTTTGTAGCTTTTTGCAATTTATATAGACGATTCTTTAAAAACTTCGCCGAATGTTCCCGGCACATAACAAGATTATGTGAAAAGAATGTTCCCTTTGAATGGACAGTTGAATGCCAAGACGCATTCCAATATTTACAAAAAAAAAAACAAAATAAAATAAAAACTAATAGAACCAACATTGTTACAATACTCGGACTTTAATAAAAAAATTTGTATAATTACGGATGCAAGCAAACAAGCATGTGGAGCGGTTTTAACTCAAAAGCATGATGGACTTCAACTTTCCATTGCTTATGCATCTAGATCTTTCACTAAAAGAGAAAGTAATAAGTGTACTACTGAACAGGAATAAGCTGTAATACACTGGGCGATACTACATTTCAGACCATATATATATGGAAAACATTTCTTAATAAAAACAGACCATAGACTTTTAATATACCTCTTCTCAATGATCAACCCCAGTTCTAAACCGATCCAATTAGAAGAATATGATTTCACAGTTGAATACTTAAAGGGAAAAGACAAATATGTAGCTGATGCGTTATCAAGAATAACCATCAAAGACCTACAAATACAACTGGCAATATAAATAAAGTCACTACAAGATATCAGAGTAGATAGAAAATCCGCGCGGAAAATAAAGAACATAAATTGCATACGCAATTTTTAAATACAGCCCCTAGGCCCAACGTATATGAAGTCATAAACAATGACGAAGTACGTAAAGTAGTGACACTGCATGTAAAAGATATGTTATGTTTATTTAAACATGACAGAAAAATTACTGCAAGATATGATGTTAGCGACCATTATATCAATGGAATCCTAGACTTAGGTCCGATTTTCCAAAGGCTTGAACTGCAAGCCGGTATATAGTGTTAGTGGACACTATTGGTCCACTACCAAAATCAGAAAATATCAACGATTATGCAGTCACTATAATATGTGATCTAACTAAGTATTTAATTGCCATACCTGTCCCAAACAAAAATGCTAATACTGTCGCTAGAGCAATGTTCGAATATTTTATCCTGAAGTACGGTCCAATGAAGACGTTAATTACGGACATGGAAACAGAATACAAGAATTCAATAATAGACGATTTGTGCAAATACTTAAATATTGAAAATATAACATCTACAGCACACCACCTCCAGACAGTGGTAACAAAAGAAAAAAGTCAAAGAGCTTTTAATGAGTACATAAAATCTAACATATCGGTTAATAATACTGATTGGGACGTATGGCTTCAATATTTTGTCTTTTGTTTCAACACGACCCCCTCTATGGCACATACTCATTGTCCAGCACAAGTAATTTACCAAAACTTGTTAAAAGCATAGATACAGTAGAAGCACTCTATAATATGTATGACTATGCTAAGGAGAGTAAATATAGATTAGAGGTAGCCTATAAAAGAGCTAGAGTTATGTTAGAAGCAAATAAGAATAGAAATAAAAAATAAAAATATATGATCAGAAGGTAAGAAATATAGATATATCAGTAGAAAATCAAGTTTTACTAAAAACGAGACAAGTCAAAAGTTAGATTCTAAATACACAGGTCCGTATAAATTAACGGAAATAGGCGATAGAGATAACACAGTAATAACAAATAAAAAAATAAGAAACAAACAGTTCATAAGGATAGATTAAAAATCGTTATTTCATAAATTGTAGTTAGTATGGCCATACACAGATACATACATATATAGATACATACATACATACATACATACATAGATACATAGATACACAAATTTTTTTACTTATTTTTTTTCTGTTAATTCTAATTACATAATACAAAAAATTAAAAAAAAATAAAATAAATAAATAAAATAAAAAAATAAAAAAATTAAAAAGAAAAATGTATTAATTAAATAATATTATTATAAAAATAACTTCATTATATTACGTTATTTTTCTAAAGGAGGGAGATATAGTATGCACATATATTGAATACCCACTGTAACGAGAGTACTTAAACGGTACGCACTGTAACACTTTGTTGCAGTGTTTACATATCAAGGTCCCGGTCATAAACCCAACGTGGCCGAAATATGAACCGATCGCTATGGTTTAGCCCGCACACAGAAAGTGCTAGCGTCGGCATAATTGTAACAAAAGGACAGCATGTGCATATCACTCGCGCCTCCACTTGAGAGCACATAGCCAATGAATATAAGTAAATTCATACATACATTTGTATATACCTACATAGCCGTCTCTCTGCCACCGTCTGCGGGCAGCGCAGCTATGAGACTTAGCCTTAATTAGCATAAAGAATAATGTAAGAAGGAGATACGATTTGAACGTTGGAGCAGCACCATTGCTGCTCGAAATAAACTAAAAAACATCAAAGAGAATTACCAAAAAAAAAACCAATGACTTATATTTCTACTTGGGAGGTATGGAATTTGCTCCGTATTGAACGACGGATAGTTATACTTCATTGGATTTTTGTTGAATTTATTTTTCTTCAGTGCAATTTTCTTTAGTGTAATTTTTCTCAGTGTAAATGCAATTCGATTATTTCTATAGCTTCATACAATTTTCTCAGAGACATGCTTCATTGGTTAGAGTTTGTAGATTGGGTTTGAGGTAAGGCTTGGTGAAACGTTCTAACTTGGATATGACAAAGTTTGATATTAAATCCATTCCATAGCGATACCGCATCGAAGCCTCCTGAATTTTGTATGCACTTGGACATTTTGGCCGAATCTACTAGCTGGCCACTCGTTGCGGTTTCTCTTGCAACACTCACCCGTCTTACTCCGCACACATACACGAGCACGGGTCTGTCTGCTGGGTGCTCCGCCGCTGTTCTTGGGCCGGCGCAAGTCCCTCGCGGTCTCCTTTTTTTCCTTCCTGCCGTCACTCGACGGCTGAGCTTTCACAGCCTTTTCCTTAGATTGGGCCGGATGGCCTCTGGGCGTCTCTCGATCGTCTCTTCCGCGTGCTTGGATTGGTTTCTTCCTTAGAGAGACACTCGGCATCTCCCGCGTTCCAGAAAACGATCCGCGTCACTCGACGTCTGCTTCGCAGCTCTCCTCAACTTCGCGATGCCAAGTTTCTCGAGGCTAGGTTTCGAAACTTCTGGAATTTTCTGACATCGCTTGCTCTCGCTCTTTCTTTAGGACGCGTGGCAATTTTCGGGGGTTGATTCCATGGCGTGATCGTGCCCTCTCTCGCTCCCTCTTGCATACTTCATTTGGGTCATGTGACCAATGCTCGTGGTGAGTTTCGCTGATAAGCCTGTGTTTTTTGTATTCATTTTCATTTATTGCTATTTACATATATAACATGAACAAAACATAAAGTCGACGTTAGACAGGCAGATGGCCCGCATTGTGCGGTACGGCCGCAAAGCAATGCTGCATCTCACGTCCTCTGGTCCGACAGCATCAGCGGCACCAGCGTGTCAACTGTGATCGCTGACCCCGCTACCGCCTCCAGCGCGTTCCTCTCCTCGTCGTAACGGCTACACTCAAAGAAGACGTGTTCCGCATCTTCGATGATTCCGGATCCACACTCCGGGCAGCCGTCCTTCGTGTCGTGGCCAAACCTCTTCAGGTAACTGCGGAAGCGGCCATGCCCGCTCAGCACCTGGGTTAGGTAGAAGTCTGGGAATCAGCCTATGGGTCCATCGCCCTTTGGGCGAGGCATTCCACCTGACCTGCCAGCTGACCTGTAGCTCCTCCTTCTGGCAGTCCTCTTGAGCTCAGCCTTGAGGACACCATCGGGTCCTTGGTGCCCGCGGAGCGAGTTGCGCAGATCCGCCTTCTCCCGTACCAGCTCGCTTAGCGGCACTAAGCCGGCTAGAACCAGCACGGCGTCGTCCGAGATCGTCCGGAATGCGCTAGCCACTCGGATGGCGCAGAGCCTGTATGTCGACTCGACGCCCCGCATGTAGGACTTTGTCCCAGCCGCATCAGCCCACACTGGCGCTGCGTAGAGCAACTGGGAGGTGACCACACTTGCAAGCAGCTTTCTGGTGGTGTGCTTGGGCCCTCTGGTATTGAGGAGCAAACGGGACACAGCTCCTACCGTCGCACTGGCCTTCTTCTGGGCGTGATCGAGGTGTTCCTTGAACGAAAGCCGGGTGTCGAGGAAGACGCCAAGGTATTTTATGGCCCTCTTCGACCTTGTCGGGGCTCCACCGACCTGTACCTCCACCGTTTTCACCGATTTCTGACTTGAAACCAGGACCGCCTCCGTCTTGTGAGCCGCTAATTCAAGGCCAGCTCTCAAAAGCCATGTTTCGATAGCCTTGATCGCTGCGTTTGCCTTCTCCTCCGATGCAGTGCGCTCCTTCGCAACTACGACCACGGCTATATCATCGGCGAAACCCACGACTGTGGAGTCGCTAGGCATCGGGAGCCGCAGAACACCATCGTACATGGTGTTCCAGAGCAGGGGTCCCAACACGGAGCCCTGCGGGACTCCGGCTGAGACTTTGTATACTTACCTTGTATATTAAGTAGCTCCTCACTACCTCCAGCAGGTACCCTGGTATGTTCAGGGCAGCCAACGACTCCAACGTCCAGTTCCGATCGGCGGTGTTGAAGGCGTTCCTTCTATCCAGAATTACCACTAGGCAGTAACTCTTGGAACCGCCCTTCCACCTCATACCGGCGATCGCCGATTTTGCTACTAGCTTTACCATCTCGATGGCGTCCAGAGTAGACCTCCCCTTCCTGAAGCCTAACTGCCTCTGGGAGAGACCTCCTGCCTCCTCGATGGCCGCATTCAGCCTGACTGCCACTATCTTCTCAAACACTTTGCCCACGGTGTCGGTGAGACAGATAGGCCTGACGGAGGACGGCTGCCCAGGCGGTTTTCCAGGCTTGGAGAGTAGCAGCAGCTTCTGCCTCTTGAGGGCCCTGTTGGGTACTGCGTCCGGCCCAGGCGCCTTCTTTGGGCGTACGATTCTTCCCGTCAGGATCACCTCTCACAGTCGTCCGCGGGGAAATGCTCTGCGCTATGCTGCGTGGCCACTGGGGCACCCGTCGGTAACAGCGCCTTGACTATGGCGTCCAGGGCCTCTGGGTCTGTAGGTGCCGAACTGCCAGCTTTCAGCCCTTTGAACACCATTCTGTAGGCACCGCCCCAAGGGTCGTTTTACGCCTCGTCGCAGAGCCGCAGAAAGCAGTTTCTTATCGCCTCTCTTTTGGCCGTTTTGAGGGCCTTCCTCGCTGCCTTGTAGGCTTCCCCATACTCGACAACTCGAGAGAAGCCGCGTTCCCGGGTCATTTGCCTCCGAGCATGCAGGTACGTGGACCGGAGATCGGCGATCTCGTCGCTCCACAAGAACGTGGGCATTTGGTTTCTCCGACAGGTCCCTCTCTGCCGCATGCCCTGGTCACAGGCATGCTCTAGAGCTGCTGCGATCTGGTTGGCAGTCTCGTTGGCTCCTCCCTGCGCATCTGCAGACATGCCTTCCAGCGCATCTGCGAGTGCCCGGGTACGTAGCTTGTCCGGCCGGTACGCCTTGGTGTGCCGCCGCAAGGAGTGTGTGACACCCTCGGGCGCACCCACTGAGCAAAGGATCGCCTCGTGGTCGCTCTCGGTGTACACGTCGCTGACTCTCCATTAAGCGTCGTGAAAGATAGCGCTACTCACATACGTCAGGTCGACTATTGAGGCGGCTCCTGCTCTGGCGAACGTATGCCTCACCCCGTCGTGAAGGAGGACGACGTCCGTCAAGGCAAACGCCTCCAGCACCGCGCGTCCCCTGGCGTTGGTCGACGTGGATCCCAACTCCAGGGCCCAGGCGTTGAAGACGCCTCCGACTATGACCACTGGCCTGCCACGCATGTCGCTACAAAGGTTGTCCAAGGTCCTACTAAACACATCCAGCGGGAGACTGGGGGCTAAGTAGCAGCTATAGACATAGTAGTCGCTCACTTCCGCCCGTACGAATCCGTCGGCAGCTAGGATGTGGGACATCCGCCGCTGTCTGTCACCACAGATCCAGAGGGCCGCCTTGCCAGTGCGGTCCTTCGCCCAAGCTCCTTCCTCTCTCACCCTGTAGGGTTCGCTAAGTATAGCGACATCCGCCGCAACCTCGCGCACCGTCTGCAGTAACAGGTCCTGCGCCGCTCTGCAGTGATTCAGGTTTAGCTGAATCAACTGCATAACGTCCTTTGGGGGCCATCACCGCTGTTCCTGGCCGCGCTGCTGTTGCTGCCGGGTCGTCGCTTGCTATCAGCTGGGCCGGCTCCTGCCCTGGGAGGGGCCGCGGGCTCCTTTCGGCAGACGGCTGCCTTCTGACCTGAGACGCCACACTTGATACAGCAGCCTCTCCTGTCTACCAAGCTCTTACACCTTATAGCGATGTGACCCATCTCCAGGCATCTGAAGCAGCGTGGAGGGCCCTCTCGTTCCCGCACTCTACATATGGTCCATCCTATTCGGACCTCGCCACGCTTCCTCACCTCGTTGGCCATTGGGCACGGCAAGCTTATTACCGCCATTTTTGACTCACCGTACCCGGGGCGGAGGCTCCGGACCTTGACCGCGCCCTCACTGAGCTTGTATTGCCTCGTGATAGCTACGCGGATCTCGCACTCCGTCGTGATGGCATCTAGGTCAAGGCTTCCGAATACGCTGACTCTCGAGTCCTCTGTGACAGCTCGAACCACAGCCGCGTCTCCAAGGACTCGCGAGATGCTGTTCCTCATTGACTCTGCGCACTTCGAGCCGCCTTTGGCTACCTCCAGAAGCAAGTTTCCACTGGCGGTCCGACGCACCTTGTTTACTGACCTGCCGAGGTCAGCTAGCTGGCTGTCTTCCATTCGAGTGACCAGTGCAAAGATCTCCCCGTAGCTTTTCCCCGCAGCCTCGATTATCACCGCGTCTAGGCGAGTTTTACGGGTCGGCCTTTTCTTCCTGACCACCTTGCTCCACGAGTTGCCAGCAGTTTCGGGCTCGGGCTCGGCGGGTTTTGTCGACCTCCCTTGCCGGTCTGGGCTGCTCGGTCCTTTTTCAGCACGACCACCGTTTGCTGGCCCTTGTTAACACCGGGCATCCCACCCGGTATGGGCTGAGCGCACTTGCAGCATACGCTCTCGGACTCCTCTGCTCTCTCGGCCGACTGCTCGGTGGAGGAGTTGAGCCGCCGCATCTCGGCGATCATTTCCCTCATGCCGTTGTTAATATGGCGCACCTGCTTCTGGTACACCTGCTTGTACAACTTATCCAGCAGCATGCCTAACCTCGCGACGCTCTCTGCATGCGTGCGCGTCTGGTCCTCCTCCACTTCGCTTTCGGAGATGGTCTCCTCTTGGGCAGCTCTACTTTTCATCCCCGCCAAGGACTTCTCAAGGAGACCCAGAGCTCGCATTTGGTTACCCAAGGGGCTGTCTAGCCATGAAAGGGTGCTCAAGACTCTGCGAGCAATGAACAAGGGATTCGACATGGAGGACTGGGCCATCCTCAAAGCAGAACGGGAGATGAAGTCCAGCCAGCCATATCTGATTCTCATAAACCAGCGCTTCCTAGAACAGCTAAAGGCAGCAGACAATAAAGTTCGGTACGGCATTAGGAAGGCCAAAGTAAAGATCTTCCTAGACGACCCGGACGATATTCTGGAAGATGAAGTCGAGGACGCCAACAAGCTGTTGGACGACTTGGCTATCGACGACAGCACCCCCAACATCACCCCGATCTAATGCCGACTGTCGTTCAGATTAAAATGAAGCGCAGCTCCCATGCTTCAGCTAATCTGGGGGTCCTTCTCCGAGAGAAGGACATCGACATCGGCTTTATACAAGAGCCATGGACAAGGGACCAACAAATCTCTGGATATACAACACTATACAGAAACTCGACAGGTAGGCCGCGGACGGGTATAATCATTACAAATAACCCTAATGCTCTTCTTTACCCCAATCTAAGCAACTTAGATTTAGCAGTGGCAAGATTCAAGGCGGCGGATGGGACAGCCATACTAGTAGCCTCTGGATACATGGCCCACGACGAACCTGCACCACCCGAGGCTTTCATTAGGGTGATGCAGTGGGCCGAGGAGACTAAGACGATGCTCATCCTCGGGTGTGACGCCAACGCAAGGCACACACTGTGGGGAAGTAAGGAGACAAATGAAACAAAGGAAACACGCCCACCTTCATCTTACCAAGTACGGAAGGATTTCAGGGCTGGGAAGAAGTCCTATATATAACCCTCCAAATGGAGCACAGCGATTAAAAGGTAAGAAATTGGAGAGTCTCCATGCAAGACTCGTTTTCATACCACAGATACATATTCTTCGAAACCGTGATGCCGATAGGTGCCGAAGCGAAACCCACACAACACCGACTTTGGCAAATACGGAAAGATTGTACAGTCAAAGGTCAAAGACAGAAGGATCAAGACTCGATCTACCCCGGAAGGAATAGATAAGGAAGTCGAAGACTTCACAAATATCCTGAACAAAGCTTTTAAAGAGTCATGCAGACTAACATTCTCTAAGAAGACATACCCACCATGGTGGAACAAAGAGCTAGGCGAGCTCAGAAAGAAAGTTCGGAAAGCCTTCAACACAAGTTACGGAACCAAAGAATGGCAGCCGTACAAAGTAATACACAAAGAATACAAAAATGCGATATTCGCAACCAAGAAAGAATCTTGGAGTAGCTACTGCGAATCGCTAAAGGGAGTCAAAGACACTGCTAGGCTAAGCAAAATCCTAGCGAGAGGGCACACAAGCCCTACGCTTATAAACAAACCCGACGGAAGTACGTCGGCAGAAGAGTCATTGGATATCCTGCTGGATACGTACTTCCCAAGAAACCAAAAAGAAGAACCCAGAACAGCGGGAAGCCAGGGGGCAGACCAGCAGCTACAAGTAGAAGAGATTATCACCATGGAAAGAATCCATTGGGCGATAGATTCCTTTGACAAATACAAAAGCCCAGATTCGGATGGAGTAATACCAGCAATGCTGCAAACGACAAAAGCATGCTTGGGAAAATGGGTGCAAGCAATCTTCCAAGCATGCATAAAATCAGCACACATACCACTTCCACTGAAGGAAGCGTGGGTAGTCTTCATAGCAAAACCAGGAAGAAGGGGACACATCCAAGCCAAGCCTGTGGATTGGGCATAAACCCAAGCAACCCCAGCTTCACAAAACCAACGATAGATGGCATAGAATTAAAGATATCACAGCAGGCAAAGTATCTGGGAGTGATACTGGATGTGAAACTTTCATGAAAACGGAACATCGACGAAAGAGTCAAGAAAGCAAGCATAGCATTCTATTCCTGTAAAAGATGTTCAGAAAGAACTGGGGCATTCACCCCAGGATAATAATATGGCTTTACACAGCGGTTGTAAGACCCATACTCACATACGGAGCACTAGTATGGTGGCCAGCACTAACTAGGGCATACAACATCCAAAAACTCACAAGGATACAGAGATCGGCATGCGCAGGAGCCACGGGAGCACTGAGATCATGCCCCGCAGCAGCGCCTTATGCCATCCTAAACATAATACCGATAGAGCATTTCATCAAGAACACTGCAGCACAAAGTGCGGTACGACTAAAGGCTAGTCAAAGCTGAAAAGACTACCACACCGGACACTGCAGGATTCTGAACGAGATAAACTATCGGACAACAGAAGATACAGACTACATGACAACCGAACTGCGATTCGGTAACACATACACAACTATATACCCTACAAGAGAAGACTGGAAGAGAGAAAAGGTAACCGATGAAGTATCACTCTACACCGACGGCTCAAAGATGAGCGGCGGGGTAGGGGCCGGAATCATCGCCGAGAGCTGGAAGGTGGAGGAATACTTCCACCTCCCAGAGTCAGCGACGGTTTTCCAGGCGGAGGCTCTCGCGATATTGAAAGCTGCCGAACTTTATCTAGATCGAGGCCCCCGGAATACCAAGGTGAGGATATACTCTGATAGCCAGGCGATCAAGTCCCTCGCACATGCACGGACGACATCAAAACTAGTGGCCGAAAGTAAAGGGGCACTAAACAGACTTGCAGAAAACAACAGGGTACAAATAGCATGGGTACCCGGACACAATGACATAGACGGAAACGAGAAAGCCGACGAGCTGGCCAGAAAAAAGTCAGAAGAGTACTCAGTAACAACAGATATCCAGATCTCACTGAACTCGGTCCAGACGGAAATTCATGACCATTTCAAACAAATAGCCAGCAAGGAATGGTCGACGAAGGCGGAAGATCGAAACTATGCTGGCCAGAATTCAATAGGAAACGAACCGCAGAACTGATCTAGAAGAGCAAAGGGGACATCAGGAGGGTAACGGCAACCATCACCGGCCACTGGCCAATAGGCGCGCAAGCCTGTAAGATGGGTCTACCATACAACACACAATGCAGAAGCTGCAAGGAGCCAAGCGAGCAGGAGACACCAGAGCATCTGCTGTTCCACTGCCAGACACTCAACAAACAAAGAGCCCGACACTTCGGAGCACACCAACTCGAGTCACTAGGGGAAGTTGGAAGGCAGTCAGTAGCTGCCATCCTAGCTTACCTGAATGACACGGGCTGGTACTGAGGAGGGCGCTGACAACAGTAAATCGAGGGCGTGGATCAAAACGGAGCTCAGCTCTAATTGGAGGCGGCCAGGGCGGCCTCACCACTTTTACCTACCTACCTACTTTTCTTCGGGAGCGTGCCCCTGTGACCGCTTGGCCGACTGTCCGGGTCTGTACCCCTCTTGCCCGAATCGCAGGGGTCGACGCTTCCCCTCCTCTCCAACGCTGGGTATGGCGCGCTGGGTGGTTAGGCAGCTCTTTCTGAACGCTGCCTCATCTCCCTTGCCCGTTCTTTCCTCCTGGCTTGGTGCGTTGCCTACCGTAGCGGCCAAGGCAGCCACCGCCACGACAGGGTGTTTTGGAATATTTGGTAGGGCCTCCAGAATCCTTGCCCTTACCGTGGAAATTCCCACGGGTGGATTTCCACTTGTGTGGTTGCCACCTGGAATAATATTGTTATTCTCAGACATTCCAGTTTGGTAGCATTGTCGCTCAATGCTAGGCCGCATTTTATACCATTGCCAGGTGCTGTGACTGACGGCCACTCTGGCTCAGACGCAGACCACGCAGCCGCCCAATATGAGCAGACGCTGCGTGGATTTTCTCGTTTGTCACGTGTCAGGTGGCGCTACTGTGCGCGTGTAGAGTAAAGCGGCGATGCAGCGCTGCCACACAGCTGCATTTTGCTCGCTGCCCTACACTGCATATCAGCTGATCGAGCGATCAGCTGGCGTGACCGGCACAATCTGTGGGGGCATCCACATTTGACCCACGAAGAGAGAGTGCATCGACAGAAGAGATTGGAAAATAAAGTTTTCGGGAGAAAAGACTCCCCTCTTACCCCTAGCCATCACTTCTCATGCCAGACAGGTGAAGCACTGATGTGCCCTCCGCGGGCCGCAGGAGCCGTGCCACGACAGGTGAGTCCGAAGGCTGCACCCATTCGGCATCCTGGATACTGCTACCACTCTTTTTCCCCAAGGGGCACTGCCACAGCAACAGTTCACGTCGGAGCAACCACGCGGGCGTCCGTTCACCGCGACTTCACACACCCTAGTCCCTGATACGCCTGTGTGTGTGCCCGTGTGCGTTGAGCTTTTAGGCTAGCGATGGAAGTTCGAGGCGGCTTAAATTAACTATCGTATATGGCTTTCGGAGCCTTAGATCTATATGTTTTTTGCTAAATCTAGCCTTAATATCTATCTTATTTATAATTTTTATATTATTATTATTATTATTTACATTATTACACAGGCCAACAGCATCTCAGAACCAGAAACCAAACTATAATTTTCCGATGGATTTCGATGCGCTGAACTCGAATCTGGACTCAGATTTTCGCCATCACCTCAGGTTTTTGAGATATTTCGATTTGAAAGTTCAAAAATTTGCGTTTTTCGTTACTTTTGAGGTGCGATATCTTCAATACGGATAGTCTTACTGGTACAATCGATATGGCATCTTAAAGTACTATTCTTGCCCTACACACTCAGTTTTTAAAATTAAAAAAAATCATTATTGGTTACCGAGAAATTGCCCGTTGAAACTTTTGAGTCTTGACTAGAATATGTAGCTTAGGCTTTTTAGGAAGCTTTCAATGATCACATTAGCTTTGCGCCAAAGGTCATCACCATGTCTTTAAGAGTCCCCTGTTGTGCAGGAAAAATTAATCAATTCTGCTATATTTGCGGAAAGTTTGAAACAAAAAACTACCGTAGAAGAATTAATGATTGGATACAATTAAAGTACTTAGAGTGTTATAAGAGACTACTGGTAAACTTAGACAAACTGTGGGTACCGAAATCTATTTGTAATTCTTGTCGAATGACTTTGATCAAGTGGAATAATATAAAAAGCGTTGTTGTAATTCAACCTACTATTTGGCGAGAACCAAAGAATCACGAGAATGATTGCAATTTCTGTGCCTGTGATACAAATGGATTCAATAAAAAAAATAAAACAAATCTGGTTTATCCTAAAGTTCAAAGTGTTACACCAGCCACGAAAGGAACAATTTCAAACTGTGAAGATCATGATATTAAGAATGAACAAACAGAAAAATTTGAAGATGAAATTTGTGATTACGCGGAAGACAGTGAATATGAAGATTCGTCCAATAGCAAAGATCCTCATTTATATGACCAAGATGCGTTGGACGATCTCATTCGTGATCTTAATCTTCCTAAAGATGCAGCTGAACTACTTGCTTCAAGACTAAATGAGCGAAACATGCTATTGCCAGAGACCAAAATTTCGGCTTACAGGACAAGAGATGAAAAGTTTGTGAAGTATTTTTCGTATGAAAACTCAGTAGTGTATTGCAATGACATTAAAGGACTTGTAAATGTATATAAGACAGACATATACAAGCCAGAGGATTGGCAGTTTTACTTCATAACGGAAATGAATACGCGGCCATCCCTATTGGCCATTCCACTATACTAAAAGAATCATACATAAATTTTAAATTTCTGCTCGATAAACTAAATTACAATCAGCACAATTGGCTTATTTGTGGTGATTTCAAAATGCTCAACATTTTAGTTGGTTTACAATCAGGAAACACCAAAAATCCTTGTTTCATTTGCCTTTGGGACAGTCGTGACCGACAACAGCATTGGATAAAAAAAGAGTGGTCAAACGATTGGAGTGGAGGATTGGTTGCAATAATGTCGTCCAAAAAAGTCTTGTTGACCCTAATAGAATTTTGTTACCACCTCTTCATATTAAATTAGGGTTAATGCGTCAATTTGTGAGAGCCCTTGATTCAAATGGTGACTGTTTTCAATACATTAGATCAAAATTTCCAAAATAAGTGAAGCAAAAGTTCTGGATAAAATCTGAGTCCAGATTCGAGTTCGAGTTGGTTTTTGGTTCTGACATTTTTTTTCATTTTGTCGGCCTGTGTTATTAGTATTTACATGATTATTTTAATTAATATTATTATTTACATGTTTAATATTATTTGTGTGGTGCCGGCAGGTTCCTCACAGTCCCCTCCTCCTTTTGGGGCGCAGCGAGACGATTATGTGGTTCCTCTTTGTTACGTGGACGCGGAACTCTAGGTGTCCGGCGTGGAACAGGAATCTCCGTTCCGCTCTCCGCTCCGCATCTTCTTCGCTGTGCAGGTGGTTTACCAGCGAGCGTGGAAGACGATGCTAGTGTTGTCGCTGCTGTGGTTGGGGACGGCTTTGGTCGGGTCGTCGCCCAGGAGCTAGCAACGGTTTTGAGGCTGCTGTGGGCCTCGGTGCTGAATTGGGGGCTAATGGTGGCCTCGGTTGCATCCTGGAGGTTGTGGATGGCATCGGTGGCGTCCTGGAGGCTTTCCTCTCGTGGAGGTGATCCTCCCACTCCATCTCCTCTGACCAGATGGCAGATGTTGGTGGAGCCCCTTCGTCCTCGTCTTGGGTATTCCAGGAGGACCCTGTTAGGATCGAGTCCTTCTGAGAGGGCAATTGGCTTCATAGCGGATTTTAGTCGTAGTTAGTTGTTAGTTTAGGGGAGTTACAGATTGCAGGCACTGGGAGCATTGACAATCCTTAGGAGAGTGGAGACGTTGGGAAGGCACACCATCCAGCAAGTGGTCCCCACTGACTAAGTCTTGACTCCTGTCACAGTGTTCCGATCTGGCTCTTGCCCTTGGCCTGAATTTAGCGTCACTCAACGGCTAAATGCTCTCATGGCTTGGTTTTCTCGAAGCTTGGTGTGGCTTCTCTATGCTGTGCCGCCTTGGGGCGGGCCTCTTGATGCGGTGACGCCTTGGTGCGGGCTTCTTGATGCTGCGCCGCCTTCGTGCGGGCATCTTGATGCTGTGCCGCCTTGGTGCGGGCTTCTTGATTTTAGCTTCACTCGACGGGTACCAGATTCTGATTTTCTGGATCGTTGAATGCTTCCCTCAGATCTCCAAGTGATGCCGTTCTGCGATGCTTGCTCTGGGTGTGTTGTAGGCGGAATATGGAGGACGCGATGAACTTGAAAACCTTGTACGGTCCCTCATACTTAGGCGCTAGCTTCCCAGCGATCCTACTGTTGGTCTCCATTCGCGTCGTCGCAGATCATACTTAGACATATTGCTTCTTCTGCTCCAGCGAAGCTCGCTGGGTGTTTTTCTAGACCACCTTGAATATATCTCGCAGCAATTCCGCTTTTGACAATGGCGAACTCGGAACATGGCTTGGCCCCGGGATGACTTCATCATATAAGGCCCCTGGGAGCCTTGGTTCTCTGGTCTCTCTAAACCTGATGGAATCCGAGACGCTGCAATCTATGCCCAGGTGCGATTGGCCCTCTCTGTCGGGGTCTGCTGCGGTGTATAGGGTGCCGTATGCTGGATCTTCATTTCCGCCTGTATGTAGAAAGCTTTGAAGGAACGATACGTAATTGGGTCCAGTTATCGCAATCCAAAATTATTCAAAATCCTTTCGCCTTTCTTTTTTTTTGATAGTGTTCTACATATCTTTACACACCTGTTGGAAAAGTTAAAGACACCCCCTTTCCCCCCATTTTTTTAATAATTTTTTTTTTAATTATTATTATTACTACAACATTTTATTCAATATGTTCTTCATTTCCAATTTCAGAGTTATAGAAAAAATTATAGTTGCTGGTGGAAGAGACTCACAGGCTTCTAAGCGGGCTTGCTTATCAGTTTCCTGACCATTTGGGTTTTTCTGGATTTGATGAAACTTTAATAAAACAGCAAGATCGTTAAGACTATATTTCGAGCAGCTATGCCTGCTGCTTGAACTAGAAATCAACATTATGCCCTGGGCCACTGAGAGATTGTTAGCTTCCTCTCTTTTCCTTCTTGCAGAGGCACAGTAGCGCCTTTTCTCATTTTAGGTTGCAAAAATCATAACTTTTGAACCAAATAATATATTCAAATAATTTAAACAGCGACTGGCAGGTAATTGTTGTAAAATTTACATATGTATTGGATAATTTGCCACGCCCACCCATTCGACTTTTTATAGGGTATCAAAGTGGAAAAATAGAATTTTTTCTATGAAGACAATTTTTTAAAAATATTTTTTATTTAATGTTTTACCTTTATTTTTATGTATTTGCTTAAATAAAAATATTTTGAATGCAAAAAAAAATATTTTAATTTTTGTTTTAATAATTTTTGGCTGACCCTAAAAAAAAATGTTTGTCTTTTTTGTATTCGTATTATTAAAAAACCAATGAAAAGGAAAGAATTTTCTTTCAATACAAAAAAAAAAAAACATGAACAAATTCAAAATTCAAATACGCGTTTTTGCGTTTAAGTAAAACCAGATTTTTTGGTATTTTTGTATATTTTGCCCCTGAGTTGCCTTCGTTTATGCCACTGCATTTCCGCAGACGCAGCGCGACGAAGCCGATGAAAGTTGCTTTTGGTCCAAAAAATATCCACAAAAGTCGTAGTTATAGTGTACTCGGTGGCTTTCATCGGCTTCAGAAGATATAGACTACTTTAGCCAGAAAAAAGTGGAAAAATTGGACACCTGGAAGGTAGCGATTTACCTGTGCAAGCCCAAACCCAAGCGTCGTTTTTTCAGCTTATTTTATAGGTAATAAATGTCTCTATCGGTTAAAGATAAAAACATGACGATAGGTAATCTACATTTTGAGTAATGCTACCTGAAAGTCGACCTTTTTTCAATTATTTTCTCCTATGATGCCAAAATGGAAATATTTTTCAACTTTGAATGCTCATATCATCTACAAAAAAATCCTAAAATTTTTTTATTGTAGATTCTTAATCCCTGGGAAATTCTCTGTCGATTAAGTATAGTTAAAATCGTTTTTGCGACATCGACTTTTTTGATTTTTGCAACGGCTTTTGTTCTAGAGGCGCTACTGTGAGGCGTCCAGCGGATTTTATTTTTGATTTTACTTTGTTTTCTTTTTCAAATTATTTCAAGCTAAGATTCTCTTCCATTCACGTTGAATACTTTGTCGAAAACCGATCCATCTTTCACTGGAATTTTCTTCAGTTTTGTAATAAATTAAGGAAAAATTCTATATTATTCTTTGATTACGCTTCGACTTACTTTGACAATGCTGAATTCGCAATTAATGACTTTACAAAATTGATATAGATACTCACTAAACAAAGTTAAACATTTTTTGAAAACTCTATTGAAAGCTGAATTTTCTTTCCATAACACAAACGAAAACATCACCTGCTATATTTACAAATTGTTAGAATCGGACGCACACATTAAGCAATATATTAGTATTAACACAAAGTACATACCTGAAGAATAATTAACCATTTCGAATTTCACTGTCTTATGTAATTTTGTTTAAGAATTACTGATTTGAAGGTGTGCTTCAAAGTTAAGCAAAATGTAAACAAACCATGTGCTGTTGCAAACGCTGACTTTAACGGTTGGTATTTAAACACTAGACGGTATGTTTCGGTATGTTACATAACAGCTTGATGTTTTCTTAAAACATTAAAATAAAAAAATTGAAAATCGGCATACTTTTATATAATACATTTATTCCAAAAAAATCGGGCAATTTTCCCATTGTGCACAGTTTCCATGACAAGGAGTCTTCATCGTCGGGTCGGGATCCGACCCGACTGCTGATTTTTAAACACATACTCCGGGAAATCTTCGGATTTTTTCCTGAACGAGATTAGTCATTCGCTGATCCCAGGTGCAACCCTGTTAATTCTCCTAAATCAACGGTAGTACCTCCAGAGGCTGTCGTGACAGTGCGTCTGCAACAACGTTCTGGCTCCCGCGTCGGTATGTGACGTCAAACTGGTACTGGTGGGGTTATCGATTGAGTTGAGCCATTTCAAGGCAAGATGGTCTGTGATCACCTCTAATCAATATCCCTTTCAGAAACACCTAAGCTTTCATATGGCCCAGATAATAGCCAGACATTCCTTCTCGGTAGCTGAAGAGTTTTCTTCAGCGGCAATGAGTCGTCGGCTAGCGAATGCGATGACGTGATCTTCCGTCTGGATCATCTGAGTTAGAACGGCTCCTAGACCTATGTCGGTTGAAAACCAAACTTCTAGTTGAAATCAGGGCAGGCGAGCACAGAGACCTCCGTAAGCTTCCTCTTCAATTATTCAAGCGCATCTTGCTGCCAATGCCATTTCTTTCCTCCTGTATGCCTCCTGTATGACGTGATACCAAGACATCTACTTAGTTCTTTGCATGTTGTGGGCTGAGTTGACGGCAGTTGCCGTACTGCCGAAATTTTGTCCTGATCAGTGGGTATTCCTTTCACGCTGATGACATGACTTAAGTATATCAGGCTGCGCTTAAGAAAACAGCATTTCTTTCCGTTAAGGCGGAGGCTCGACTTTCGTAACCGTCGAAATACTTCCTGTAGATGCTGTACGTGCTCCTCCTCCTGCAAATGCACTGGGATCCATGTCGGGGCCTGTGACGCTGTCGAGCGAATGGAGGCCAAATGGTATAACCTTTCAGTGGTACAGGCCCCTCCCTGGGACTGTTAAAGCAGTGCATTCGCGAATGCTCTTGGCAATGGGGATTTGCCCATATCCGCTTTTCAGGTCAAGAGTCGAGATGTACTTTGCGTGGCGCAGACGCTCCAAGATGTGGGCTATCCTTGGCAGCGGATACGCATTTGGGATAGAATGGGCATTTAATTGCCGAAAGTCAGTACACAACCTCAACTCTCCAGATATCTTGCCCACGAGTACAATAGGCGCACTGTGGGGACTTCGTGAAGGCTCTATACAGTCGTTGCGCAACAGGTCGTCGATCTGCTTATCAATAATCCTCTGCATCGCGGGATTTTTGGTAAAATACCTCTGTTTTAGTGCTCGGCGATATGTGACAATCCCTCGAATTTAGCCAGTTCTTCCAGTAGTAACTCCCTGATTACCGCAAGGGTTCCTTCAGTGTCAGGTGTGTACTCTGGTTTATCAGGAGTCCACCCACGCTTCTTCCTCTGGCTTGGTTGCATTCGCATCCGCATTCCGTCGAAATGGATTATTCCGCACGGCTATTTCATCTCGAGGCCCTAAAATTCTTCTGGTCGGCGCAAACTGCCATTCTGCGCTCTGGTTCATTGATCGTTGGCCTTGATACTGCTTCGGCTTCGGGGAGATTTCGTTTATTTCACCATCGCGACAACGATTTTAACCTTGCTTACTCCTACGCTCTCTTGCTCTCCCGCTCTTTTGTTCTCCCGCTCTCTTGCTCTTCCGCTCTCTCTGTGCAGTTGCACTTTTTATCTTATTTCTCGCCCTTACTCTCTTTAACGTAAAAGGTTACAGTGATAACTCCCTATAATGACTTCTTTAATTGTCTGCTTTGTTAAAGCCTGCAATAAGGTAATTTCCAAAGATGACGTCTCCATAGCTGAATAGTAAATTTAATAGCCCTAAGCTGTTAAATGAATCTCTGAACCACAAAAAACTGAAACTGGGGTGCCGCATGCCGGCGGTTGCAAGCAACCCGCCGCGGTGCCTCAAAAGCAGCCTCCCCCGGCACTGTCTTCGACCTTATGATCTTCTTCACAAACCCTGAGATCGAGTACAAAAAAAGATTCGGTATCCGAATGTGCCGCAGGAGTGACCATTCCGTTTTCTATATCCGTTTTGTCCTCTTAATATATCCCCACAGGGTATCAGGCTTGGACTACCGGCAGTTGCCGGCAATGCAGCTGCTCAGTCTGCTTTGCCGAATGCCCTTATTTCCCCCTTGATCATCGGATAATGTAATTGCCTTTATTCAAGGCAAAACCGGAGCCGAAAAAAATAAAGATTAAAGTAAATTTAAATTTTCTTATGCTAGGCACATTTCATCTTTTAAAATAAATGTCCCTAAAAATTTTTTTAAACAATATGCTCTACCAATTTCTGGCCAGAGTATATTGTTGTCGAAGAGTACGAAGCTAAGAAAAAGAAAAGTCGGCCTGTGGGAATAACTCTTCCCAGGTCCGATCAGACCACTGTGCCCTCTACCGACACTACCGTCCCAAAAAACTAAATCATTTCCTTATAATTTCCTATCAGAATGCAAGAGGCCTTCACAGTAAGCTTCCAACCTTATATTCTGATAGTTTTTCGTTTGTGTCCCAGGTCATCGTGTTCACAGAAACCTGGTCAAAGCCGGAGATACTTAGTTCCGAAGTTTTTCCAGCTGTGTTTACGGTTTATCGGCTAGATCGGCCCGTCAGACGTGGCGGTTGACTCCACTCTTACGTCAGAATTAATAACCTTTGTGAAACGCAACGATATTGAATTTTCTCTGTGTAAAGCTATCAATTAACGGTAGTTTTATTTATATTACATGTTCTTACATTCCTCCCTTGTTGGAACTTCCTATATATTGCAACCATCTTTCCGCTATCCAGTTGGTTTTCAATTAACTTTGGGATAGAGACCATTTAGTAGTGCTAGGTGATTTTAATATCCCTGGGCTATGTGGTCCACAAATAATTCCACAAATACACTTTTAACATCAACGCAACATGAGTTTATTGCTGGCTTGTTTGACACTCGCTGTCCCAAGTCAACCATATTCGCGGAAAGTGGAGCGTCAGGGCGGCCGCCATCTTGTAGCGGCCCGCCATCCAATGGAGAGGCCCTAGCTAACGGGGTCGGGTCGGTGCCATACAACGGTGTCGGTGCGAGCGGTGCGGCCTGCACGCTGCCGCCATCTTGGAGTGGACCGCCATTGCTAACGACTAGCAACCATTTTGGGACGCCACTGTGTGCAACAGGCACTGCGCAGACAGCGCATGGATTCGCGCTGCCGGGTGTGAGCATCCACAACTTGGCAATACCATCGCCACTTCTCGGATCCTACGCCTCGACGACGCAGAATGGAATCCAAGGAGCATCTGGGCCACGAAAGCTTCCGGACCTGCCAGTATTTGGAGGGCAGCCGGAGGAGTGGCCGATCTTCGTATGTGCGTTTACGGAGACGACCCGAGCATACAACTGCACGGATCTGGAGAACAATCAGAGGTTGTTGAAGGCGCTGAAGGATGACGCTCGCGAGACAGTGAAGTCGCTATTGATTCATCCTGGGAACGTCAGCGCCGTGATGGAGCAGCTGCGCTTTAGGTTTGGCCGACCGGAGCAGCTAATACGCAGCCAGCTGAACAATGTACGAGAGGTGCAGCCGATTTCGGAGCACAACCTGGCGAAGATCGTTCCCTTCGCAACCCGAGTGAGTAACCTCACGGCCTTCTTGATGTCAGCGAAGGCGGAGCAGCACCTGGGGAACCCCACCGTCATGGAGTAGCTTGTGGCCAAGCCAGTCATGCTGCGACGGTTGTGCCCTTCCCCACTGTAGTGCACTTCAGCGCGTGGCTACAGGAGTACGCAAACGTCGTGTGTACGATTTTGGACGTCGAGGGAAAGGAGCCGAGGCGTCGAGTGCTACATGCGAGCATCGACCAGAATACATGCGATCAACCTGGCGATCGGCATGGAGGTTGTCTAATCTGTGGAGGACAACATGCAGTTAGGAACTGCCGAGAATTTATTGGAGCTTCGCCACCGGGCAGGTGGAGCATGGTGAGGAGGCAAGTTGTTGCCTCACATGCTTACGAAGTGGACATCTGACTAGAGACTGCGGGGCGCAGGGTGAGTGTCAGATCAACGGATGCCGCAAGATGCATCACCGTCTGCTACATGGTGCGGATGAGGACCGAAGGCCGCAGCTGCGAGGTGGCATCAGGCGCCACAACGGATGGAACCAGCAGTCAGCCGATTCCAGACGCAGCCCGGACAGGAGGTCTTCGCTACGAGATGGTTACAGGGACCAAGAGGGGAACCAGCAGCGAGCAGTTCCCAGAAACAGCCTGGACAGAGGGGCTCCGCAGGCAGCGGAGGCTCCCATGCAGAGAAATTTGAGCTGCGTCGACGCCGAAGGAGGCCGCCTTCTGTTCCGTATACTGCCAGTAACGCTGTACGGAGCCGGTCGGAAGGTGGATTCGTATGCGCTCCTGGACGAGGGATCCTCCGTCACGATGATTGACGACGAGCTACGAAGAGATCTAGGAGTGCGAGGAGAGCGTCGACAGTTGAATATCCAATGGTTTGGAGGTAGGGCAACCAGAGAGCCTACCAACGTGGTATGCCTGAAGATAAGTGGACTTGGGAAGCCCACTCGCCACGCTCTGAGAAATGTCTACGCAGTATCGAGCTTGAGTTTGCCGATGCAGACGTTGACTCGACGAGATGTCCAGGGCGTGCATAAGGATGCGCGTCTCCCCATGAAGCCGTATATCAACGCAGTGCCGAAGGTGCTTATCGGACTGGACCATGGACACCTAAGATTGCCACTTAGGACGAGACGGTTTGCCAGAGAGGGACCGTATGCGGCCGCAACCGAGCTGGGCTTGGTTGTGTTTGGGCTTGTAAGTGGACAATCAACTACGCCGTCACCGAGGTCCTGCCTACTGGCAGTGTCTGTGGATGACACGATGGAGCAGATGGTGGAGGACTACTTCGACATGGAGAACTTTGGTGTGAAGCCCGCGCCTTCGGTCGCAGCCAGCGACGACGTGCGGGCCCAAAGGAAGCTCGAAGACACCACGGTGAGAGTGGGGCGTCGCTACAAGACGAGACTACTCTGGAAGGACGACCACATTGTGCTGCCACAGAGCTATGAGATGGCGTACAAGCGGCTGGTCAACGTCGAGAAGAAGATGAAGCGCAACGGGCAGTTGGCGCTGGAATATGATCGGATCATCAAGGATTACGTGTCTAAAGGATACGCGAGGCGGTTGCAGCCGGATTAGGTCGCGGTGAGGAGCGACCGGATATGGTATTTGCCACATTTTGGTGTCGAAAACCCGAACAAGCCCGGTAAGGTCCGGCTTGTGTTTGATGCTGCAGCCAAGGTTGGAGGAACTTCATTAAATTCGGCGCTGGACAAAGGGCCTCAGCACTATAAGCCTTTGCCAGCCGTGCTCTTTCATTTTAGAGAGGTAGCAGTAGGAGTCTGCGGCGACATCAAGGAGATGTTCCACCAAGTGCTGATCCGTCCCGAGGATTGATGTTCCCAACGATTCCTGTGGAGAGATGGCGACGACGAGAGGGATCCGGATGTCTACGAGATGAACGTAATGACATTTGGAGCAGCGTGTTCACCGAGCGCTGCGCATTACGTGAAGACTGTGAATGCCCTGAAGTTTCGGGATTCGGATCCGAGAGCAGTCAAGGCCATCGTCGACTACCACTATGTTGACGACTATGTGGACAGTTTCGCTACAGAGAGCGAGGCTATCAGCGTATCTACCCGTGTGAAGGAGATACATGCGGAGGCTGGCTTTGAGTTATGCCAGTTTTCATCCAGCTCACCCACCGTGGAGACGGCGCTGGGACCAACTGGACGAGTCAAGAGCGTCGGATGGGGTGAGGCTGAGCAGAAGATCCTCGGGATGCGTTGGCAGGTAGCCACGGATGACTTCAGGTTCAACGTGGAGTATCACCGAGTGCCAAGCAGCGTTCTGAGTGGAGATAGAGTCCCTACGAAGAGGGAATATTTGAGCCTGGTGATGTCAACGTTCGACCCATTGGGATTCCTGTGCTGCCTGATGATTACAGCGAAGCTGTTGCTGAGAGAGATTTGGAGGCAGAAGATCCAGTGGGACGAACCACTACCAGAGGAGATTGGTAAAGCCTTTGCGACTTGGCGCAAAGAGATGGACGCCGTGGGACAGTTCCGATGTCCGCGCCATTATTTTGGGCGCGGAGCAGTTCGGGCCTTGGAGTTGCACGTCTTCGTGGATGCTAGCCAATCAGCATTCGCGGCGGTGGCCTATTGGAGGGCCACATATGAGGACGGCGACGTGCAAGTGAGCTTCGTATGCGCAAAGACGAAGTGCGCCCCGATGAGAACGATGTCGATCCCACGGCTGGAGCTGCAGGCAGCAGTTCTTGGAACCAGACTGATGAACGCTGTCAAGGAGGAGCACAGCGTGGTCATCAGTGACCTGGTGTTTTGGACGGACTCGAAGACGGTGCTGAGATGGATCGGCAGCACCCACCGCCGGTATAAGCAGTTTGTTGGCAACCGAGTGGCGGAGATTCTGGAGTCGTCCGAGGTTTCCCAATGGAGATGGGTACCTACAGCTGATAATGCAGCGGATGATGCGACTCGGTCGCAGAAGCAAGTGGACCTTGGCCAGAAATCACGTTGGCTAAGGGGACCTGAATTTTTAAGGCAGCCAGTGGACAGCTGGCCGGCGCCTGAAGACGGAACTAAGCGTGTTCCAGACCCTCCTAATGAGGAAGAGATGCCCAGTGAGTTTGCATTAGTGTTGGCAAACGATTTTGTTATTTCATTGCAGAGATTCTCGAGCTTCAGTCGCTTGGTGAGGACCACAGCCTGGGTCCTAAGGTTTGCGCGCAGGTGCCGCAGACAGAGAAGCGAGCTCGAGAAATACGGCCTCACCGCCACGGAATGTGAGGCCGCGGAGAGCCTGTTGGTGGAAGCTGGAAAGGATATCGCTAGGACGAGCGATATTCGAGGGCTGGCGCCCTACTTGGATGAGAACGGGGTTCTGCGAGCCAACGGCAGAATTGATGCCGCACTGTGCATGCCGTACAGTGCGGGGAGACCCGTGATACTGTCACACAGGCACAGTCCGACGGAAATGATTGTGCGACACTTCCACGCCAAGATGAAGCATCAGAATGTGGATGCTACGATTGCGGAGATCCGGACGAGGTTCTGGGTCACAAATATAAGGCGTGTTCTACGGAAAGTGATCTCGTCGTGCAACGAGTGCAAGTTGCAGCGAGCGCGGCCGATGCCGCCGATAATGGGACCCCATCCAGGAGACAGACTGGAAGCGGGTGGATGGCCATTCAAGTACACAGGATTGGACTACTTTGGGCCACTGTTGGTGACTGTTTCCCGTCACAGAGAGAAGCGCTGGGTCGCCTTGTTCACGTGCTTGACGACAAGGGCGATTCATCTGGAGCTGGCGCATGACCTGTCGACGGATTCCTGCATAATTGCGATCAGGAACTTCGTCTGCCGTAGAGGGCCAGTACATAGACTGCGCAGCGATAACGGCAAGAACTTCGTGGGAGCTGACAGGGAGGCCAGACGATTTGGTGACGTGTTCGAGATGGAACAGATTCAGAGTGAGTTGTCAAGAAGAAGACTAGAATGGGTTTTCAATTGCCCAGTGAACCCGTCTGAAGGCGGAGTATGGGAGCGTATGGTGCAGTGCGTCAAGAGAGTACTGCTTCATACCCTGAAGGAAGTCGCGCCGAGGGACCATGTATTGGAGAGTTTCCTGATCGAGGCGGAGAATATTGTGAACTCGCGTCCGCTCACCCATTTGCCGGTGGATGCGGACCAGGAGGCGCCGTTGACGCCTAACGACCTGCTCAGAGGAGCAGCCAATGTGCCAGATACGCCTGGCTTGGATGCGGAGCTGCCCAAGGAGGGTTCTACGCGGAAGCAGTGGAGGATTGCTCGCCTGCTGCGAGACCGTTTCTGGAGGAGGTAGGTCGTGGAGTACCTGCCTACGCTTGTGCGCCGCGAGAAGTGGTGCCGGAGAACGGAGCCCATCCGCCAGGGCGATATAGTCTTCGTCTGTGATCCTGCCTTGCCCCGACGAGAGTGGTGCAAGGGCATCGTGGAGGAGGTCTACAGCGGAGCTGATGGAGTCGTCAGACGCGCTAGAGTGCGCGTGAGCGACGGTGGACTATCTCGGACAATGATGCGACCTGTCTCTAAACTTGCAGTTTTGGATTTGAGTGAAGCGGTTCTTCACGGGGTCGGGGATGTCGACGGTCGTTAATTGTTATCGATAGTCAGTATTTAGTGATCGAGTATTTTCTGAAGTAGTCCGAAGAATGTATGGATTTTTCGCGGTAATGTGAAACGGGCACATTGAAAAGCCCTTATAAAAAGCCGGGAAAATTAGCTTGTCATTGTCGTGCAGAATTAGGAGGACACACTGCGGTATGTTAAGCTTTAGCTTGAAATTTTATGAGGTTAAGTTATGGCTATTTTAGAATAAAACAGCAGCGCAACCACGCAAAGCCACGGCTTGGCTGTGAGACCAACAACATCCAGTCTACCCTTCCTTTGGGAAATATCGACGTGGGGCAGCCGTTTAAGGCAACTTCATGTGACGCACGACAAAGGGCTTCCATAATAATCTTCAGACAGATGTCATTTATACTGATTTCAGTAAAGCATTTGACTCTGTTAACCATTTACTTCTTTTTATTAAACTCGACTTAATGGATGATGATGATCCGGATGATCTTCTTAGATGGAACTCAAGTTATTTGATTGGCAGGACGAAAAAGGTCCTTTTTAAAACCAGCTTGTCTAATGTTCTCCGGGTTACATCTGGCATTCCGCAAGGAGGTCATTTGGGTCCCCAATTGTTTACATTTTTTATTAACGACCTGCCTAAAGTCTTAATTAACTCTTGAGTACTTAAGTACGCTGACGATGTTAAGCTTTGCGTGCAATATAAGGACGCTGCTTGCCAGTCTGATGAACAAACAGATATTGATAATTTTCAAACATGGTGCCGGGTAAACTTATTAAACTTAAACGGCTCTAAGTGCAAGCTAATGACATTCTCTTGTGTCGTTCCTAAGCTTGCGACTTATACGCTGAACTGCTGCTCTCTTGAAAGAATTCGTATAGGTGATGATTTGGGCGTTCGCCTGGACCCCAAACTCGACTTCATTGAACACATTTCGTGCATGGTGAATAAAACTAGGGGTGTGCTTGGATTTATAAAACGGTGGTCGAAAGAATTCAATGATCCCTACGTTACTAAAACATTATATACCTCGCTAGTTCGTCCTATCTTAGAATATGGATCTTGCGTATGAATTCCTCAGTATGAAGTCCACAGTATCGCATCGAATCTGTTCAAAAGAATTTTTTACTTTTCGCTCGACGCGGCTTAAACTGGGATGAATACCGTAGATTACCGTCATATTCTAGTAGACTTCTTCTAATTAACTTACCTTCCTTCGCCAAACGTAGAACCATGTTAGGCATTACTTAATTTTCAATCTAGTCCGCGGTGACGATGAAAGTGCTGACTTGTTAGGTCAGCTGAATTTTCATGTCCCGAGAAGAAACACTAGATCATATTTACAATTAGTTTTGCGCCAATGTCGAACTTCGTTTGAATTGCATGAACCCTTTAGAGTCTTAGGTGCAAATTGTAGCGGCGCTTCTAGCGACTGCAAAACTTGTAGTTTAAATTAGTTTTGGAATGTTTACATTTGATTCTGTTCGAACTTATTTGCTACTATATTCTCTCCGAGTTCGTTTACCTCAAGAATGAATACTTTAAAGAATTTTTAACTAGAAACAAAGATTAGCGAAATTCAAAACTAAATATCGTAAAACAAAACAAAATTCATTTAATTAAGCTTTCGATTAGCCGATACGTAAAGATTAAAACAATCAGTTGTGAGGAACCTGCCGGCTCCCCACAAATAAATATGTAAATAATACAAAATAATATAAGCCTTGTAAATAATATAAACACAAATAGCAATGTAAATAATAATGTAAATAATAGCTTATAATAATGTAAATAATAGAAAATAATCATGTAAGCAATAGCAGATAATAATAATAGATTTAGCTAAATGCTCACGCCAAAAAGGCGCTTGTTTTCAAGAGGCAGTGTAAACCCTCTGCAGGCCTCGAAATGTCCCGTACGATTTCTCTCCCTCTCTCTCCGAACTTCAAAAGAGCTTCAAATCAGCTCTCACAAGCTAGGCTTAAGATCATTTGTATTTAGTACAATAAACATCAAAGACGCAAGTCGCGCAAGACCCCGAAAAAGTTCTACGTGTTTTTATTATCGAGTGCATCCTCAGGTTAAAGCCGCCCCCCTCCAAACATTGGTCCTTCGAGCCGGATATTCCTACTCCAGCAGTACCGGTGGCTTTAACACCGCAAAAGATAAGTTCTAATTATATTATTGCTGTCGGTCATACTGTTAGGTTTGCGAAACTAAATTCGTTAAACTTCTCTGTATGATTATTTTCTAAAATCTAAGTCAGATTAATCCGACACCACGGCAGCATAATAACTTCCGATTCCAAAATCAAAAAGTGTGTGTTTAAATAAATGTAAATGCCACAGTGAAATTTTTAGTTCCGAATTGCTCTTCGTTCACTGTGTTCCACCGCTTGCATTTACTTAGACTTATCCACATACACATAACCAATACAGTCCACTCCACAATTCTACAATCGCAACATTTATGTACATTCGGCTTAAAAATATATTCACATATTTTCTCCAAGCCTACAAAATTGCTTAAATATATCCGAGTAATTTACTATTATTGCGATTATTTTCTATTTTCTGCGAGTTCCTTAATCCAAGTGTGTGTAAATAAATACCAAAAGCCACAGTGGATATTCCTATTCCGAAAAGTTTCCAATTCCTTTTCGTTCACTGTGTTCCTCTTGCATTTATTTACCTTTCATACATACATACAGTCCACTCCACTGATCTACAATCACCGTAAACAATTTACATCCAAATTTGTTTTTGTTTTTCTTTAATACATATATTTACAATATAATATACAAACACAAAACATAAATATAAAATATATTACAGATACAGTCCACAGCTCATATAAATAAATATATTCCCACAACAGACGGCACAGTACCGCCGACTTAATTTGTATATTTATTTATTTTCTCTCCCTTGCTCTATCCTGAGCAAATATATACACATTGCAATTACATGCAAACATAATCGTCTGCAAGTCGACGCTCCGATTTGTGGCGATTCCTCCTCCGTTATCTCCGCTATTCTGCATTGGCATACGGCTAATGCACAAACAGAGTCACACGCTCGTCTTATCTTTAAAAACAGTACTACAGAAAATACAGCAGCGGTCAACTGAATAAGTCCAGGCACATAAAATAATTTTTGAATTATTTTTTATAAGGTCAAAAAAAATTCCAACTAACTAATTCAGTTAGAAATTTAAGTGCGCGTCCATATCCGCTTTAGTGTGACCGTATCTGTTTTCCTGCTCAGCGTTAAAGTCGAACCTTCCGCAAATAAGCAGTTAAATTAACTAATAAAAATTCTGCGCGTCTATATTACGATTCCAGTTGGCTCCTAAATTCCAATTTCAGCTTCGACACAAATAATTCGATATATAATTTAAATAAATTTAAATTTAAAAAGTCAATTTACGAAATATATATTCAGAATGACTTCCTCTATTTTAAATAAATTTACTTTGACCTGTGACCGCCTCAGTCACTTCGAGTCCAAATTCTGCAACCCAGCAGAAACACGTCCATCTCAGTATACGTGTAAGGTTCATCTTGACCAAGTCCGAGCGCTATGGGATAAGGTCGAGAAAGAGTACGAAGCTTCTTCAGAGCTTTTTTCAGTTGGGTTTGAGGGCCCTGCGGACACCTTGCCTACTCTTCAGGCAAAATACGACTATTCATATTTTTTTTTTATGAAAGGTGCTCCGCCCAACTAATGGAACAGATCGAAACGATCTCTGCTAAAGCAGCTCCGGTCCAATCTATTCCGCCCAAAAATTCCGTTCCGTCTGGCTGTCGGCTTCCTCCGTGCGATACGGAAGTTTTCTCTGGAGATTATCTTCGCTGGCCGACTTTCCGAGATCTTTTCACAGCAGTTTATATAGACAATCCTGCTTTGACACCTGTTGAAAAGCTATTCTTTCTAAATGCCAAG
>VNJS01003340.1:0-11545 GCA_008042575.1 Drosophila watanabei | reverse complement strand
GATCAGTGCAACACCCAAAACGTTCTTGCAAAATACTCAATCACACCCTTTCGGCAGTGCTCGACCCTTTTAGCGTCCGGTTTCGGGTCAGATTTTAATAATTAGGCGAGCCCAATGCGGTAAATCCGCTTTTTGCCCGCTCACTGTACGTTTTAGTGTCCGTCAGCGAGACTAAATCGGCCATTTTACGAGGGACGCAATAGTTCCGAGTGTCCTCCGTTTAAGTGTCCGTTTTTGAGCATTTAGCGAACCTAATGCTGAAATTCCGATTCTTTGTCCGTATTTAATATTTTTAGCGGACATTTGTCGGATCCATTCGCTTAGGTCCGCTTCATTGTCTGCTGGGTAAAAATAGAACAAATACCTGTCTCCCTTTTTCCCCTTGCCTACAAGCGTAAAGCAGGCAAAGCATAGTAGATGCCCTCTCTATATAGTTCTATACTCTTTGCTATAAGTCATGTTATTGCAAACAACATTGTAAAAATGAAAGCAAATCGCTTCATATGTATGGTAGCAACTTTGAATCAGAAATACTATCAATTGAATACCCAACCTAACCTAACCTAACCCCAATGCAGTCAGTTAAATATAAACGAAAATTGTGAAATACATTTGCGAAACAGAGTGATAGACATTTTTGATAAATTTTAATCATACGCAGGCAGAGAAAAGTCAAGTTCAGAATTTGTTAGACGATAATATAAAACCTATTGTTCTAGTTAAGAAAAAGTCAGGAGAAGTCTAGTTTTGCGTAACGATAGATACAAGGGAGTTTGGGCAGTCGCAAATATGCGCCCGTAAATAAAAAAAAGACAAACTTAATGTTAAGAGATCATGAGCTCTCCGATTAGGATGGCCGATTGTAGGAAGTAGCCACACTAACAATTGTGGCAAAAAGTGGCACTACCTCACACAATTACATATTGATTGCACATACATTTATAAATACACAGTTATTAGAACACAATGTATACATCTTACTTACTTTTGTATGAAGATCGTGCTTAGATACACCACTACGTGTACACATATACACGTATGTAATAAGCTAAGACGAAATGGAACAGTGGAATAAAGAACACTTCTTTTGTAACCTTAAAAGAGAATAGCCGTTAATTTATCGCCTCCTACATATCCATCCCGTTCCACCGAAAAACTCCATTCCGTCTGGCTGTCGGCTTCCTCCGTACGGTACAGAAGTATTCTCGGGCGATTATCTTCGATAGCTGACATTCTAAGATCTTTTCACAGCGATCTAAAAAGACATTCCTGAGTTGACACCTTAGAAAAGCTATTCTAGCTAAATGCCAAGACCAGTGATGAAGATCATTGCATTGTTTCCAATTCGCCACTTAACAACGATGGTTTCCGCCAAGCATGGACCAACTTTTCTGATCTCAGCATAAACAAACTGTTCTGAGCGTTTCGAAAAAAGCGAACGTTGGTGAACAGATGAAAAAATTACTGAATATGCAGTCCGTCGTACATGAATCTTCGGCAGCCTTAAAGGAGTTGCAAACTACCATCAAAAACTGCCTCACATTCTTGAACCTGTCCGGCCTTCCTACGGATAACTAGGATTTTCTCTTGGTATAGTTGTTTTCCACGAAGCTTCCAAAGTTGAAGCATCATGGGAGCAATCCTTACAAAATAAAACCGAAATTCCTAATCCAAAGGATACGACTTGTGTTCCAAAGAGAATCATTCAGTGCGTATATGTCCGCGCTTCCTCCAGATGACGACAGAGGATCGTACCTCTAACATCAAATAAAATAGCGATTGTGTTGAAATTGTTTTGCAAGTAATCATTCACTCCGTAATTACACAAGCGCCCACAGCTGTCTCACTTGTCACGGTCGGCATCACACTGTTGCATCCATGCAACTCTTCCTGCAGTGTGCCGATTTCTCCTTGTTCATCGCAAATATCTATACATATTCAAAGGATTTCCTCGGTTTTCACACAAGTAGTCACTTCTCCTTCTGATATTCCTTATGCGTATCCTTGCATAGAGCTTTTAGTCCGCTCTCCCAAGCTAGGCTTAAGTTCATTGTAATGAGTACAAAGTTCGATTCTGCAATAGAGCCATATCTGACGCACGTCGTGCAATAACCCGAAAAGTTATATTAAGTTTATTTATCGAATGCTCCTACAGGTTAAAGCCTCCGCCCATACCCCAAATATTTATTTTATCTTATAGTTTCTCATAATATGACTCTTAAGGGTCAGTTTGAACCTTTTTTATACCCTTATACCTTATTATAATTTCAGTCAGAAGTTTGCAACGCAGTGAAGGAGTCATCTCCGACCCTATAAAGTATATATATTCTTGATCAGCATCAACAGCCGAGTCGATCTAGCCATGTCCGTCTGTCCGTCTGTCCGTTTCTACGCAAACTAGTCCCTCAGTTTTTAAGCTATCTAAATGAAACTTTGTAGATAGTCTTCTATATACTCTCACTCGTACATAAGTCGGAACGAGCCGGATCGGTCAACTATATCATATAGCTGCCATACAACCGATCCTTAAATATGTTGAAAAAAAATTATAATTTGACTGTTTTTTAACATATCTTGATCAACTCTCGGTTATAAGCTATATATATTATTCTAGATTTTCGGATTAAATTTTATAAAAATCGGACTACTATATCATATAGCTGAAAAAAAAACGGTCGTAAAATTTTCATAAAAAAAATTATAGCTTTGTCAGTTTTCAACATAATTTCTTCTACTTTGAGATACTAGTATTTCATATTTTTTCAGAATTTTGTTGTAAATTTCATAAGAATCGGACGACTAAATCATATAGCTGCCATACAAACGATCGGTAAACGTGGAGAAAAATTACATTTTACTTTACATGTAAAAATGTGAAAAAATGTAAAACTGTAAAAATTGTATGTATATGAAAGTAGTTCATATTATGTTATATTGGGATAGATTATAATTTATACAATTGGAATCTGCAAGGGTATACAAACTTCGGCGCGCCGAAGTTAGCTTCCTTTCTTGTTTTTTTTGTATATTATAATAAAAGGAAATGCGTTTATTGAAGAATTCGAGATGAAGTCATAAAATATTTAATGCCCTATTTACAAGGCTGCGTTATTGCTTTTCAGAGCAAAATCAGATTTTTTACATACACTTTGTATAGGGGGCTAGTGGCGGCAAAAAGTTGCATCCAAGTTTCGTCCATGTTACGTTTGCTTTAATAACAACTGTTTTTATCGAATTCTACTTGATAATCGAACAATCAAACAAGTTTCACCACCAAATCTATAAAAAAAAATAGCCTTAAAAAGTGACAGATGAAGCAATGCTGCCTTGAGGCACTCGTCACCAAGAGTATTGTTAATTCCACGGCAAAACTTCATTAAAGTTTGGCACAATATTGCTCTGGAACTGCCGAAAAGACTTGCTACGGTGCGGTATTCCGCAGAGAATCCTATGGAGCACAAGGCAATTCCAATTCGTTTCTCCAAAGAAATATATGAAAAAGAAAATATTGTTTGCGATGATTTAGAAGCCGTTAAACCAATCGCTGCGATGGGGCTCCAAGTTTTACAGCTCCTCAAAAGTATCTGGTGACATCGCGGCCAAACCAATGCCTTCATCATGTTTTTTTTTTTATGTTCCATTGCTAGGGCTTTCGTCGTTGATCGAATTGCTAATTTTCCTAAATTTTCTTTCAAATAAATGCTGACAACTAGCTTTCAAACAAACTCAATAACGCAACGTTTACTTCGATAACTATAGTTAAAGCACGCAATATAACAAAGTGAATTCCCGTTTTTCTTTTTTCATTCTACGTTCAAATGATAATTGATGTTCATTTACTTATTATTTGTAAAATTCGTAAGTAATTATTTGGCTTAATTTTTTTTTTTTTTTTTTTTTTTTGCACTACCGAAGTTTGTATACCCTGGCAGATTGCAATTAAATCAATTGTTAAATATCCCTATCTAATATAATATCAATTACTTTAAATTTCATATTATTTTTACAGCTTTAAATTTTTTACATGTAATGTAAAACATAATTTTCCTCAACATTTTCTGATCGTTCCTATGGCAGCTTAATCAGCTGAGAGAAGGTCAAGATATGTTAAATAACGGCGAACTTTATTTTTTTCTTATACATTTTCCAACCGTTCCTGTGGCAGCTACAGCTATAGTCATTTAATTGGCACAAAAAAAATTTTAATTTTCTTCAATTATTTTCCGAAGTGTTAACCACTTAAAAGAAATTTTTTACTGTAACTGTATGCTGGACTTATAAACAATAGGATGTACTATTTATTGTCCCATGATATTTTTCGGTTTTTCGTAACTTTTCGATTTTTTTCAAGAAACGACGTTTTTGGGTGGTCATATAATTGGCACACTTTGGTAAAATTTTAATTTTTTAAGTAAAGAACTAATTTTTGCACACCCTTTGCTAATTTTTTGTAATTTGTTTTTTAATTTATGACATTTTTACTACATTTCAGCTTGAATGGGGTGCAAAAATTGCACAGACCCTTAAGGTCAAATACTCTTTTTTTGCGAAAAATATGTGTAAATTGATAAAACCAAAACAAATAGGATGGGACCCAATAGAAAAACATTTTTTGATCGTCAAAAAGGCCAGGTCCTCATTTCGAGATACACTACAAAATCTGTAAAGCATTAAGTAGGCAAAATAATGCATGGGGGTGCATTTACTAGGCATTGTACGGTCAGGAGTGATCGAGTAAATGGTGATATGGATCAATTTCAATATTAAGGTATATTTAAGGACATTATGGGCCCATATGCTCTAGATAACATTACTGTAATGTGGACCTTTATGAAGGACAAAGATTCGAATCATTCATCAAGGAACTTAAAGAAGCGGTTTTAGACAAAAAAAAACTTGAAACTATTATTTGGCTAGGACATAGAACAGACCTGTACCCAATCAAAAACCATTTTTGGATCTACAAGATACTCTTTACCAGAAATAAATTAAAAATTTTAATGAATTAAGGCAGAGGCTGAAGAAGTCTGGTACTTCATTCTTAAAGGACGTTGCCCAAAATTGGTGAAGAGTAAGAGCGTCAAATGTCTTAAAATTATTCATAATAGTGGTTACTAATTACTAATCCAGTGTAAAATTTTTCCCATGAAAATGTGTTAAGTTTATCTATAATAACCGTTTGAATGAATGTGTGCCAATTATGTGACCACCCAATTTTGCACATTTCCCCATATTTTTTTTAAATATCGCCAAAATTTTGATTTCACATTCAAATCTGTTTTATGTATTAATAAGTTTACTAAATCGGCTATAAAATGTCATATAAGTTTATTCCTTTTTATTTACTTTTTATCATAAAAATTAATTTTTAGCTTACGATTTTTTTTTTGTGTCAATTATATGATCATAGATGTATATGATATGGTAGTCCGATTTTTATAAAATTAGATCCAAAAATCTGAAACAATATATAAAACTCATAGCCAAGAGTTGATTAAGTATGTTAAAAAACAGTGAAGATATAATTTTTTTTCAACAAATTTACGGACCGTTTGTATGGCAGCTATATGATATAGTTGACCGATCCGGCTCGTTCCGACATATATACGAATAAGAGTATACAGAGCACTATCTACAACGTTTCATTCAGATAGCTTTAAAACTGAATGACTAGTTTGTGTAGAAACGGACAGACAGACAGACAGACGGACATGGCTAAATCGACTCGGCTGTTGATGCTGATCAAGAATATATATACTTTATAGGTTCGGAGATGACTCCTTCACTGCGCTGCAAACTTCTGACTGAAACTGTATTACCCTACAAGAGTATAACAATTTTAATGACAATAAAATAATTAGGGTATTTCCTATACGACTGAATAACTGAATTTCTGAAAATATCGGCGATAGTTTCAGCCGGATAGGGAACGATCCAAAAAAGTCGGGTACTGAATTGTTGAACAGCTTTTAAAGTATTCAATGTCAATGTGTCAAAAAAAGGGAAAATGCAGAATGCTTTGAAAATGCTTTGAATTTCTTAAGGAGAGGTTTAACAGTTTAAAGAAGTTGAAGATATGGTCAAAGCAGAAGCCCGTGCGGCCCGATTGGCGGAGATCTCCGGTGATTGCACTATGATCTGGTTGCTGGGGCCTAGCCAGAAGTGCAGCTCCTTGTGTGATTTTACGTCGTCCTTGAAGGCGGACTGCTGGTACTTGTCGCGCATCACCGGCCGGGTGACTACTGTCAGCACCAGATCCTCCGGCACCCGGATATTGCACATCTGGGTCCTGGAAGATCTGCGTCTCAAAGTAGATGATGCAGTATTTCCTATTGCTTATTAGTGCTTCTTTTTAGAAATTCTTTATAAAAAAAAAAACAGGTCCTTATTTGACGTTATTCATAAGAAATCATGAAAAATCACGTTTGCGCGAATATGCATTTTGATATTTTCAGTTTCAGATATTTATGATATTATTAACGAACCGTGTTGGTACCATTCAAGAAATTTTTCTAATATTACCAAAAAATAAAGTTTTTTTTTCGCTTTTAATTTAATTTTACTTTTATTCATTTTTTATTCTTCTTGAAAGATAAATTATAACTTATTTATTTGATTTTTTTCTTAGTCTAATTCTAATAAAATTTATTTAAGAAAGGAAGGTGTAGAATGCACATATATTGAATACCCACTGTACCGAGAGTACTTAAAGAGTACGCACTGTAACACTTTGTTGCAGTGTTTACATATTTCAAGGTCCCGGTCATAAACCCTAAGTGGCCGAAATATGAACCGATCGCTATGTCTTAGCCCGCACACAATTGTAACAAACAGACAGCATGTGCCTATCCCTAGCGCCTCCACTTGAGAGCGCATAGCCAATGTATATAAGTATATTCATACAAGCATAAGTATATACCTACATAGCCGTCTCTCTGCCGCCGTCTGCGGGCAGCGCAGCTTAGCCTTAATTAGACTTAAAAAGGAGATACGATTCGAACGTTGGAGCGGCACCTCAAAGAGAAATACCAACCAACAACCAAAGACTTATATTTCTACTTGGGAGGTATAGAATTTGCTCCGTGTTGAATGACGGAATACAGTCGAATCCCGATAACTCGTACCCCGGTAAATCGAAAATCGCGATAATTCGTAAAAAGTTCCGTCCCCTTGAGAAAAACTCATTAATTCGTAAAAATTCCATACATTTTGGTCCCCTCGTTAATTCGTAATATTTGGCGCAACGCAAAGAATATTGAACCTCTTATAAATCGTAATTTTGTTTCGTAACCTCTTATAAATCGTAATGCGATGAGAAATTTTATGTAGTTAAAGCAACGTTAGATTTTGCAGACAGCTATGCCGCCTTTTGTGTTTCTCTCGCTGTTTTCGTTTAGTTTGCTGATTTTTTTCGGATAGTAACATCGTTCTGTGAAAATGTCACGAAAACGTACGCATAAGACGTTAATTTAATTGTTTAATTTTTTTTTTATTATAATTTTATGTTATTGTTTAAATTTCCTTTAATTTGAAAAACGTACAAATGAATGTACATACTTATAATGTTTGTTTAATTTTAATAAAGTTAAATACATATGTAAACATGTAAACATGTAAAAACCCCGTTTATTCGACTTTTTCATTATTGAGCCCCGTTAAATAGAAATCTCGATAAATCGAATTCCCGTCTAATTCGTAAAAAAAAGTGATCACCTTGCCATTTCGAATTATCGGAACTCGACTGCACTTCTAAGGTAACTTCGGCACGCCGAAGTTTTGTATACCCTTGCAGATTCCAATTGGATAAATTATAATACGAATTACTTTCTTATTTATTTTAGTTTTACAGTTTTTAAATTTTTTACACGTTAAGTAAAATTTAATTTTCCTCCACATGGCAGCTATATGATATAGTCGTCCAATTTTTATGAAAATGGAAACAAATTTCTGAAATTATATGGAATGCTAGTATCTCAAAGTAGAAGAAGTTATGTTGAAAATTGATATATTTGTCATTTTTTTATGAAAACTTCCCGACCGTTCCCATGGAAGATATAATATGATAAAATAGTCTGATTTTTATCACATTTAATCCGAAATTCTTAAATTAAATACAATGCACATAACCGAGAGTTAATGAAGATATGTTAAAAAATAGTGAAGTTATAATTTTTTTTTTTTTTTTTTTTAACAAATTAACGGACTGATTGTTGACCGATACAGCTCGTTCCGAGCTGTATATAGAAGTATATAGACTGAGGAACTAGTTTGCTTAGAAACGGACATACGGAGAGACATTTTAGTTTTAGTCTTTCTTAAAATTTGTTGTGACTCGGTCCTGCGCATATTGGATATGTTTGCGTGATACGGTAGATTTTTGCGTCCTCCAATGTTAATTTATTCTAAAAAGCGGCTGTAAAAATATAAATTATTATAGGTAAATTATAATTTACTAATATACACTGAAATGTATATTACCTCTGATGGCTGATGTTATCAGCATTCCTCGAACGCACCTACTTCCCTTGACAATAAGTAACATGAACGTCGTTGCCGACTTAATAACTAAAGATGTTTTCCTCATAAAAAACAATATTAGTATTATTAAAATTTTAATTTTTACAAATGATTAGTAGTAGGTATGTATGTATTAATAAATTAAAATGTATTACGTTTAAAACTTTGAACTCACGTCCGCACTATTCGCCGGTCAAAATCGAAAGAGACGCGCCGTCCTATGTATATACAAAAATTCCACAAAACAGAAGAGATAAGCGACAAGCTACATTTCAAAAGTAACGGTTCATTAGAAGAAAACAACTACAAGGCGGTGGCGACAACGTTCGCCAAATGTGCGTCAAAGAGACGATGCAAGAAAAAATTCTTGTCCTCTTGCTCATATGCAGCACAAAAAAGAAATGAAGCAAACAAGGAAGAAGGAGTTGCCGATTTCTGTGCGTTTCAGTGTCCGTTAGCAGGTGATTTGAGGCACTTGCACGGGTCCCAGTGTCAGATTTTGATAATTCGCTATTTGCCCGCTTGCTGTACTTTCCAGTGTCCGTTAGGAACGAGGGACGCAATAGTTTTGAGTATCCTTCGTTTTAGTGTCTTTTTTTTTAAGCACTTAGCGAATTTAATGCTGTAATTCCGATTTTTTGTCCGTATTTAATATCTTTAGCGGACATTTGTCGGATCCATCCGCTTAGGTCCGCTTCATTGTCTGCTGAGATTCTCTAAAATATTCGAAATAATATTTTTAAGTAGAATCATGGGAGTAAGAAGTGTGCAGGATGCCATTCCTGACAACCAGTTCAGATTTTGACCCCAGATGGGACTCCAGAGCAGGTACATTAAGTTGTACAGCGCATTTTGAATGCTTTTGAAAACAAGCAGTTTTGTTCTGCTATTTTTCTCGACATCAAGGAACGTGTGGTGAGAGAAAAGAGGGAGAGGGGAAATGTCAAGCCTCAGATCTGTTCGTGCTGGCGGTCCCAAGGAAACATTGTACAGCACAGATCAGCCATGGCCTAACGATCCGGGTACTCTACTGGCCACTTACGCTAACGACACGGCCTTTCTGGCCTTTCCCAGGACTTTCTGGACTCGTGGACAGGTGAAACATCTCGGTGAACGGATGAAAGTAGCAGCACTGCAACTTTAGTTTGAGAGGGCAGGTACTTCTCAGAGTCTATCTGCAAGACGTCACCATTCTACAGTCACCACAGGCGCAGTACTTGGGATTGATTCTGGACAAGCGGCTCAGATGGAAGAAGCCCACTTTAAAGATACAAGCCACATGCCGTGGTAAACTCAAAAGGCTCAAATGGTTGCAGAAGCCAACTAGCAAACTCAGCATTGAGCATTGAGCGGGTCCTTAAGGGGGTTATCCAATGTGACGAAAAAAAAAATCGAAAATTTTTATTAATTAATTAATATTATCTTTAACTTATGAATAATCTTTGGTTAAATAGATTTTTTGATATTCGATGCCATTAGAAAGTTATAGCGCTGTGAAGGAATGCCCTTCAGTGCTTACTCCTGGAATGATTATTTCTTTTGCGTTATTCTCAAAACTGTGTTTTTAAAACTGATCTCCATTCTAACTCAAAAACGGTTGAACCGAATGACTTGAAATTTTTAGGGAATGTTAAGCACACGTATATTTATATTTTTTTTTAAGCAAAAATCTAAAAAAAAAAATCCGTCAAAAAATTATATACAGCTATGGTCATATAATTGGCACAAAAAAAAATTTCATTTTTCTTCATTTATTTTCCGAAATGTTAACCGCTTAAAAAAAAAACTTTTACTGTAACTTAATACTGGACTTATAAACTATAGAATGTGCTATTAATTGTTCCAGTATATTTTTCGGTTTTCCTTAAATTTTCGATTTTGTTCAAGAACCGACGTTTTTGGGTGGTCATATACATAATTTTCACACTTTGGTAAAATCTTAATTTTTTAAGTAAAGAACTCATTTTTTCCACTCTTTGCTAATTTTTTGAAATTTGTTATTTAATTTATGACATTTTTACTACATTTAAGCTTGATTGGGGTGCAAAAAAAATTGTACTGTAATAGAAAGTAGTATTATTTCTAAATTAAAGAAACCGGGCAAAAAAATAGCTTAAAAAGCTAAACTCGTGGATTGTTTTTGAAAAATTTAATTCAATGCAATAGCGTTAGTCAATAAATGTCATTTATATTTGACTTAACAGAAGATTCGAAACCAATGCCCTCAAAAAACGGCTTTGAGCTTGAAGAGGCCTATAGTTCGAAAGAGGAAATCTGGTCCTTTTAGGTCTGCTCTTGAATTTATAATTGAAATCTTTGATAAGTCAGACTTTAAATTTTCAAGGAAACTTGTTACAGGAAGACTAAATAAAGTTTGAACCTATTAGACACACGAGCTGAAGGAACAACTCCTTTCAATGGCAAATATTAAAAAGCGTTTTGGGCTTTGCACAGACCCTTAAGGTCAAATACGCTTTATTTTGCGAAAAATGTGTGTAAATTGATATAACCAAAACAAATATAAACAAATATAACCCTATAGAAAAACACTTTTAGGTAGTCAAAAAGGCCAGGCCCTCATTTCGAGATACACTACAAAATCTGTAAAGCATTAAGTAGGCAAAATAGTGCATGGGGGTGCATTTACTAGGTATTGTACAGTCAGGAAAGATCGAGTAAATGATGTTATGGATCAATTTTAATATTCAGATATATTTAAGAACATTATGGGCCAATATGCTGTAGATAACATCCCTGTAATGTGGACCTTTATGAAGGATAACGATCCGAATCATTCATCAAGGATCTTAAAGAAGCGGTTTTAGACGAAACAACTTGAAACCATATATTGGCTAGGATATAGAACAGACCTGAACTTAATCAAAAACCATTTTAACGATCTACAAGTCACTCCTTGCCAGAAAAAAATAAAAAATTTTTAATGATTTAAGGCTGAGGCTGAAGAAGCCTGGTACTTCATCCAAAAAGGACGTTGCCCGAAATTGGTGAAGAGTAAGAGCCTCAAATG
>VNJS01003338.1:0-14263 GCA_008042575.1 Drosophila watanabei | reverse complement strand
CGCTTGTCATTTGAGGTGGGGGTCGTTTACCCTGCATTCCATTATTCGGTCTGTTCATATAGTTGACTTGTCTTGTCTGTAAACTTTTATCTATATCCATAGGTTCTGGCTTAGGCTGTGGCTTTGGAGCCAATGGACGTGGTGGTTGTAATGTTGGGTAACCAGCATATTGTTGGTTCTGTCCAGCAAATTGCATTTGCTGCCTTAAAAAATAGGGAGTCGTATTTAAAGTCTGTGGAACATGAGCTAATTGTGGAATAAATGCTTGTCTAGCTGTATTGAAAGGTTGTTGTACGAATTTTTTTGGTAAGGCTGGTCCTCTAGAAGGTCCGTCAAATTTCCTTGAATTACTTTGACTATTGTTTGCATAGTTCGTTCGGAATTTTTGATTTTCTAGTCTTTTGCATAGTTGGAGGGCAGATGGAAGATCTGCTGGCTCTTTTGTACCTAGCCATCTGGGTAGGTCGCCGTTAAGACCTCTAAAAAATGTATCGAGCGCCTTGTCTCTGTAAGATTTGGCGAAAAGATCAATTCCCTTCCCATTTCCATGCATGAAATTTTATTTAGGATAAGTGACAAGTGGGTATAGACCTGTTGGTAGAAGTCTGCAGTGGTTTGATTACCCTGTACTAATGAAGTCATCTGATATTCTAAAGTTGTAACATCTCGTTTGTCAGCGTAGTGGGCTGTAAGACATTTGGAAATAGCTGTCCAGTTAAGTGGGGTGTATGTATGATTCTAAAACAGAATCTGCATTACCTACTATTTTGTTTCTAATGACATTTAGAATTCCATAATATCTGGGGGACCCTTCTGTTAATGAATATATTTATATTATTCTTTCAACACTTTTTCTTCATGAGCTGAATTCTCCTGCTTGGCCAGAAAATTCGCTGAGACTTTTCACTATGTCTGGGACTCTGTCAAATTCACTAATATTATTTTGAGTAGCATTATATGTCTGATCAAGTAGAGGGACTGTATCTGAGTTTAATCTTTGATTTAAAATTCTTTCCACTATTTATTGTATTTGTGCCTGCAAATTACTTATATTTGCTGGGACTTGATTTACTTCAGGAGCTTGTACTCCGTTATTGTTTAGCAAAGCGGGCCTGATTAAATTATTTGGGTTAGCCATTGTGTGTGTTTTAGTTGGAAATTTTTTGTATGTGTAGAGATGTGTAGATTTGTTGTGTAAAATACGTAGTCTTAAAGTTATATTGTTTTAATGTTTGTTTTATGAGCTTTTTAGCTTTGTTTTCTTGTAAATTTTTATTTTTTTTTTGCTTTAATTTCTTTGTTTTCTTTGTTTGCTTTCTTGTAAATTTTTAATTTTTTGCTTTAATTAATTTTTGTGTGTGTTTGTTTCAAGGAGTTAGTTTATAGGGTGCACTTGCAGGTGGTTTTTGGAGATTCTCGACTTATTTATTCGGATCAGTGGAAACCGGGCAGCCTATGGGGTGCACTTATAAGTTTTACTTCGATTCGATTTTTGGAGATTCGCGACTTATTTATTCGGATCAGTGGAAGCCGGGCAGCCTATGAGGTGCACTTATAAGTTTTACTTCGATTCGATACCAAGGATATTTCCGCGGACAGGACGCTTAAACGTTGGCGCCAGTTATAAACTCACGGGTAGTTTATTTTAAAAAAAATATTACTTCGGACACTTGGTCCGGTTTTATTGAACAAAATAATCGAACTAAATTATGTTTACAATTTATGGTGTATTTATACCCCTAACTTAGTCGCTGCCTCTGCCGACGTCGGAGCTTTGCACTTGTCTTTGCTGCACCGGGAAGTGGGGCAGACGCTGCAGTCAGCACTTACTGGGTGCTATCGACCTAAGCCGGGAAGTTGCCTTGCACTTTTATTGACTTGTGCAAGGCCGGATGCGCGTGTCACCTTCATTTGTGAATTCGTTTGCGAATTCGTTTGTAGTTAACTTATATATATATATATATATATATATATATACATATACATATATATATATATATATAAATATACATATATATAATTAGTATAATATCGGGGTTTTCGGGACCTTTGATGTCGGCAAAAGGGTAATAAAATTGCAATTAATGGGTTAGCTGTCAAAATTTTAAGTGATTTAAGTAATAACAAGAAAGGAAGCTAACTTCGGCACGCCGAAGTTTGTATACCCTTGCAGATTTCAATTGCATTAATTATAATTTAACCCTATCTAATATAAAATGAATTACTCTCATATTCATTTTTTTTAGTTTTATATTTTTTACATATTGTACATGTAAAGTAAAAAGTAAAAAATGCAAAACGCCAACTTAATCGAAATGGGTTTAGACATTGCGGACGTAACAGTGGTTCAATTATAAAGGTGGCTAAAGATTAAAAAGCTGTCTACGAAGGGCAGCAAGAGAGAATTGCTTGCTAGGCTGTGCAGATATTCGGGGAAAATTGAGCCAGCGCTTCAAAAAATTCGGTGGAAATGGGGCAGGAAATTTTGCAGCCAGATGTGGAGAATATGCTGAAACGGGACAAGGAAAAGTTGGGTGGACTGGATTTAGGAGCTAATAATTTAAACATGCAAGTCGAAAAAGCGCAGATCAACAGCAACCAAGGCAACGAAAGAAAGAACGGTTCCGAGAATGCAGAACAGCGAGGAAACGGCGGTAGCAACAAAAGTGTTGAAACTTTTGAACATCGACGCTGGAGAAGCTTTCAAAACACACAGCAAGGCGACGGCAGAGGCGATTGCAGAGGCGATGGCAAAGTCGACAGCAGAGGCGATGGCAGAGGCGATGGCAAAAACGGCGGCAGAGGCGATGGCAAAGACGGCGACAGAGAAAACTTTGGTGAAATTATTGTGCAGCAGAACGGCGGCAGTATTGAGAATGAAAGTTTTTCGGCGCCTGGGTTTAACATGGCCAAGGAAATGCTAATGGATTTCGGTGACAAAATGTGTCGGTGCGATCATGAATTAATCAATGGTGCAATATACCGCGTTTTTGAGCCTATCAGACACACAGCGACATGTTTTGCTGATCAGTAAACTGAAAGTGAGTTCCCTAGAATGGCTGCACGCTTGCGCAGGAAGATTCGCAAAGCCCATAAACGAACTTCTTGAGCAACTGCAGTTGGTTTTTGGTGGTATCGAATCCAAACTAACATTAAGGCGCAAGCTTAAGGCGCGGATTTGGTCTCCAAAAGAACGATTTTCCGTCTATTTCGAGGAAAATTGCAGATTGGCTTGGGATATCGCAATGAACGAGGAGGAACTACTGGATGATCTCGTAGAAGGCATTCCGATATTAAGTTGGCGTAATCAAGCCAAAATTCGATGTTTTGAATGTTTTTAAATGTTTTGATGTTTTGAAAAATTGCAAAGAGCTTTTGCTGATATCAGGCTTCCAGCAGAGCAGTCAAAAACGATGAAATGACCAGCAGCGAAGGTGGCGAGTGGCGAAACTTGTTGTTTTAATTGCAACGCAAAGGGACATTGGAGGAGGAAGTGCACCAAGTCGAGAAGATTATCAGCTACATTGGAAGAGGAAGAGCACCAAGTCGAGAAGATCATCAGGGTCATGCAATGGATGTGGCGGAGAAGATCACCGGATTGCTGGATGTCCCCAGAAGAAGAAGAGGGTGAAAAATAATGATGTAAGATTGTTTAAAATTTTTTGCGTTGAGAATCCGAAGCAGCCCATTTTTACAGAGTGCCAAATAGATTCGAGAAGTCAAGTTTGACTAGTTAAGCGTTCATAATTGCCGATGAAAATAAATTAAGAGCCTCCAGAAGAATGTTATTTGTGAAATTAAAAAGAGTTTGTTGATTAGTTATGGCAAAATATTATTTTATATATGGAAGCATAAGATAAAAATTTGGTTTAGGTTAATTGTTGTGGCTGATAAATCCATGGAATGTAATATTGTGCTGGGTATAGACTTTATGGATGCTTGTGACTTGAAAATTTATTTAGAAGCACTAAAAATGTTTACGGTAGAGAGGGTTGAAACAAATGACAAAGGAAAAGCGGAAGAGAAAGTACTTTCCAATAATTGTTTGGAAATAAGTAGGTCGGAAAATAATTCGGAGGCTCAACTAGAAGACTTAGAAAGAAACTTAGATGGAAAAACTTAGGTGAGAACAGTTTAGGTACAAGTTTAGACGAGAAAAGTTATGTACCTGTTTAGGTGAGAAAGGTTTAGGTACAAGTTAAGGTGAGAAACATTTAAGTACAAGTTTAGATGAGAAGAATTTAGGTACAAGTTTAGGTAAACAAAGGCTGGGTACAATTTTGAATAAAAATCAAAGGCAACTCATTTGGAATAAAAATGATGAACGTATAGAAATTTTTGAAAAAGAAATGTTACAAATAAATATGTTAGAACATGATAAATAAAAATGAAGATGGCGAAATGGTTTAGAATATTGGTGACCAAGTTAGTTACTCGGACAAAATAAAGTTAATTAAAATGTAAGAGTAGAACTATATTCATGTACCAAGGCCTGAGATACCGATAAATAGATGTGAAATGAATATAACTTTAGAGAACTCAAAACCGTTTAGTTGTGTACCTAGAAGGTTGTCGTATAGTGAAAAGGAAGCATTGCAAAAACTGTTAGATGAGTACTTAGAAAAAGGAATTATTCAAAGTAGGAGGTCTGAATATGCTTCACCAATAGTGCTAGTGAAGAAAACGAATGGGGAGCTTACACATTGATTTTGGAATGCTGAACAAAATCATGCCCAAAGATAATTATCCTATCCCTTAAATTGATAATTTATTGGATAAGTTTTTCTTACAAAATTATATTTGAAAACGGGTACTTTCATGTGTTTGTAAACAAAGATTCTGTGAAGTATACTTCTTTTACAACGTCGTTAGGACAGTTTCAGTTTTTGCGCATGCCAATGGGTTTAAAAACGGAGATTTTTTTTCTGATATGGTTCGAGAGAATAAGGTAATAATATATATGGATGATATTTTAATTGCGAGTCAAGGTATTGAAGAACATGTAGAAATATTTGTAGAAGTATTTAGGAGAATAAATTAGAGCTGAGAATGGATAAATGCAAGTTTTAACAAAATAAGGTAAAATATTTAGTTTTTTTGATTTCAAATGAAGGAATAAAGGCTGATGATAAAGGATTACAAGCGATAGAGGGTTTTTCGATTCCAAATAAAGTGCAAGCAGTACAAAGTTTCTTAGGTCTGTGCTCTTATTTTCGCCGATTTATTAAAGGATTTTTCAATATGGCCAAAACCGTTATAAGATTTACTGAGAAAAGATAGGATGTTTGAATTTGGAAAAGAATTATTTACAGCCCCAGTGTTGGCTTTATACGATCATATGGATGGAATAGAGCTTCATTGCGATGCGAGTGCCTTAGAGTTTGGAGCGGTATTGCTTCAGCGAAAAGAAGACAAGAAACTGCATCCTATATTTTATTTATCAAAGAGGTCCACACCAACTGAGGCTAAATACCATAGCTTTGAATTAGAGACATAAGCCATTATATATGCACTTAGAAGATAACGGATAGCAATTCATTAACATTGACACTAAATAAGATAGATTTAAACCCAAGAATTTTGAGATGGGCCTTAGAGCTACAAGAATTTGATTATGAGCTAGAGCACAGGGCAGGAAAGAAAATGCAGCATGTGGATGCACTGAGCAAATGTAATAACATAATAATAATAGATAAAAATACATTTGAGAATAATTTAATAATTTGTCAGGCACGGGATACAAAGCTAAAAGAAATTAGGGAAATTTTAAAGAACAGAAAACATAAATGGTTTGAAATGAGAAATGGGTTCTATATAGAAAGGATAATAACAAAAAATTACTGTTTTACTGATAAATTGAGTCACACTGGAAGAGATAAAATGTAAGATGCAATTGGTAAAAGTTTTTGGCTTCCGAGCATAAGAGAAAAAGTTTGTGACTGTGGAGACCTGTCCGAGTGGAGAGTATAAACGAGATTGAGAGCGACGCGCTCCCCCATAAAGTGTAGACTTGTAGACAGAGAGAGATTAAGTTAGTTCACTAAGAAACGTTGAGCAAGTCGGAATAAAACGTGGACGCTCGTTAAGAGCTATTGTGCGAAAGCAAATAAATAAATTGTAGTTTTATTTTACAATCGATTTGCAGCGTTATTACACTGGCGACGAGTAAAAAAACAAACATTAACAATATATGTATATATAGTGCATTGGAAATTGAAAACCAAACATTAACCACAGGAGTCCCAAAATCACGCGTGCAAAGTGAACGAAAAGCGTCGCCTCGAGGGCTCTAAGAAATTTGAACACAAGGAGGCGAACGAAAAGAAGTGCCGTTACACTTGCGCCAACGCTCAAATTGTGCCTGTACACTTGTACACATATGTATATACATAGTGTGTATACTGAGGTTGGAGTGCAATGGAAAGTGTGGGTAAAATAAAAGGTGTACAGTGCCAACCGATTAAATTCCGGTTGCTGTACGACCAGTACCTATTTCAAAGGAAATAGAAGAACGAAATAAAAGTGTTAATTTCGTAAAAGACAATCTGTTTTAAAAGAATGACATTAAAAACAATGACAGAGTCAGCCGACTAATTTAAATTTCAATTCAGACGAATATAATCATGACCGATCTCAAACCATTCCTGTGCCAGTCGATGGACAAAGCACTATGGCGGACAGAATGGGAGGTGTGGTTGCGCGCATTTAATATATACATAGACGCGGAGGAGATCACCTCCGTCTATAAAAAGCGGAACAAACTCCTACATCTCGGTGGCCCCCAGCTTCAAGCTGTGGTGTACATCCTTCCAGGCGCCTTAGTCCCATTTAACGAGCAGGAAAAGAACGATGTATTCACACCCCTCATCACCAAGCTGAACGAACATTTTTCGCCGCAGCGAAAAGACATTTGTTCAGAGCCATGATGCCGCTGGAGGAAGAAGTCTTGGCCGAGGCTGTGCAGCCAAATGGCCAAATGTTCATTCGGGGAAACTAAAGAACAAATCGAGGAAATTTGTTTAAAGGACAAGATCATCGATGCGTGGGCCCCTCTAGATTTGAAGAAGAAATTATTGGAAAAGGAATCCATATTGGAGGAGGTGATACAGACCTGTAATATCGACGAACAGGTAAACAGACGGACGCAGTGTATGGCTCCCTAGGACAAGTTTACCGGCATTAACAAAATAGTGCAGCGGGGTATGGGCCTCGAGGGCGATTGATGCGGAAGTCAAGGACACCGAAAAAATAGTTCGAACTGCCCGGTCAGGAAAATGAAATGTCGAAAATGCGATAAAATTGGCCATTTCGCTAAAAAATGTCGCTCTCGCACCTGGAAGTCAAATAACACTAACAATGAGCCATATAAGAGACGAAGACGAAACGACGACTCGACAATAAACGCTATATCTGGTAATATGGAAGTTGAGATGAATAGCTCTGGTCCATTTCGAGTAGGAAATGAATTTAAAGTATTACAAAAGGTGGAAATACCATGCAAAGTTGGTGGCGATACAGTCATCATGGTCATCGACTCAGGCTCAAAGTACAATTTGATAAGTCAGTCAGATTGGCAGAAACTTTGTGAAGCAAGGGCGACAATGTTTAACTCTCGAGTGGAATCTGCAAATCAGTTTCGTGCTTATGCATCCGATTGCCTACTCAAAGTACTACAAGCCCCAATCTTTGTACAAAATAACCCAGAATTGATTGCTACGTTTTACGTGATCGAAAAGGGTAAACAATCACTTTTGGGGCGCGACACGGCCATCGAACTTAACGTTCTAAAATTTGGATTAGACGTAAATCGAGTTGAGAGGGCTGTTCCATTTCGCTAATGGCACAACGTGGTAGTTAAACTATCCGTTGACGAGTCAGTAATCCCGGTACAACAATCCATGAGACGCGTACCAACAGCATTGGAGAATAAGATCGCAGAAAAGCTGGAGGATCCGTTAAGCCTGCATATCATTGAACCCGTGTTGGGCCCAAGTCCTTGGATTTCTCCAGTGGTTATTGAATTCAAAGATAGTGCGTGAAAATTATCCCCTACCCACTTTCGACACTTTCATGACCAAACTCAGAGGGGCCAAATATTTTTCACGGCTAGACTTGAAAAACGCATACCATCAATTGAAACTGGACGAGAGTAGTCGAGAAATCACCACATTTATTACACACCGTGGCCTATACCGCTACGAGCGTTTGATGTTTGGGGTGAACTCGGCTCCAGAAATTTTTCAAAGATTAATGGAAGAATTGTTGTCACTCTGCCCAAATTCCTTAAATTACATTGATGATGTCATCATATTTGGAAATAACTTGGAGGAGCACGATCAGTCACTAGAGGTTGTCAAAAGCATATTTCGAGCCAACAACGTGTTGCTAAATGACAAGAAATGCGTGATGGGAACTCAGAGATTAAAATTTTTGGGTCACATTTTGTCGGACAAGGGCATTGAAGTCGACCCAGAGAAAGTCAAGGTTATCACAAATTTCAGAGCTCCCAAAAATAAAGAAGAATTACGCAGTTTCCTAGGCTTGGTCACATACATTGGATAATTTCGTAGTTAATCTGGCGGATAATACTGAACCATTGATCAAACTGTTAAAGAGCCATGAGATATTCGTTTGGGGAGACGAGCAAGATGAAGCATTCAAGAAATTGAAGTCTAAAATTGCCACAGTAGCGATGTTGTCATACTTTAATTTAAACGACAAGACGTGCCTAATAGCAGACGCCAGCCCGTTAGCATTAGGGGCTCTATTGCTACAGTTTGATGACCACAAGCCTCTTTAAGCCATATTTAAGCCAACCTCACGACCTCCAGCCAGAATCGAAAGGTGGTTGTTACGGTTACAATCATACCAGTTCCGGGTAGTGTATAAGGCGGGAAAAGAGAATATTGCCGATTCACTATCGAGACTGGGCCAGAACGCGGACATCGAACCTTTTGACTGGGCTGGTGAGGAGCATATATGTCGTGTGGTATCGGCCTCTATACCTAGGCCACTTACCATATCACAAGTTTCGGAATAGAGTACTAGAGATGAAGAAATATTCGATGCGATGATGTGCCTTAATCAGAACTCATGGAATCTGAACATGCCAAGTCCATATTATCCATTCCGCTTGGAGCTTTCAGTTGTGGGAAACATTCTACTACGAGGTACCAAATTGGTGATACCACAAAAGCTTCGAGGGGCGGTCTTGAAACTTGCACACGTAGGACACCCAGGCACAAGTGCAGTGAAACAAAGACTCCGATCAAAAGTTTGGTGGCCGTGCCTAGACAAAGATACAGAGCAGCACGTAAAAGAGTGCAGAGATTGCCTTTTGGTTTCGATGCCATTAAACCCAGCTCCGATGGAAAGGCGTCCGTTTTCAACGGGACCGTGGAGATGTGTTGCGACACACCTTTTCGGTCCTTTACCAAATGGCGTTAATGTACTCGTGTTAATTGACTACTACTCAAGATATATGGAATTTAAGTTAATCAAATCAATCACTTCCAAAACCATAATCGAACAAATAGAAGAGATTTTTGCTAAGCTTGGGTTTCCGGAAACGCTAATGATAATGGAAGACAATTCATAAGCACTGAGTTTAAAGATTCTTGCGCTAACAATGGTATCAAGGTTTTGCAAACACCACCGTACTGGCCCCAGGCTAATGGAGAAGTCGAGAACATGAACAAATCGTTAGTAAAGCGTTTGAAAATTGCACATGCTTACAACGAAAGCTACAAACAAGAGATCCACCACGGGTACACCACCCACGGAACTGATGTTCAACAGGGTCATTAGAGACAAGATTCCTAGCATACATGATCTCATTGGTGAAACGGTGGATTCTGAAGAAAAGAACAGGGATCTTTTGAGAAAACACAAGAGGAAAGCGGCAGCAGATACCACCAGGAGGGCAAGAGAGATTGATATCCAAGTCGGAGATAAAGTTCTCTTGAAGATCGTGGTATTTCCACATAAGTTGACACCAACGTTCGACACGACCACTTACGAGGTGACCAATCGGAAAAGAAATGTAGTTGTGATCTCGAGTGGTGGTAAATCGTTGACTAGGAACGTCAGCCATTTGAGGAAGATAGTCAACAAATCCCCACTGACTTCGGCCGAGGTGGAGGATCGGGATGACAGGTTACCGATCCCGGTTATTCCTCCACAGCAAACCCAGGAGACACGGGAACTGGAAGGAATTTCAACAGCACCGAAGATCCAAGACGAAGACAAAGTTTTGAAGCTTCGCCTACAAAAAAAAGAAGGGATGTGGAGACCTGTCCGAGTGGAGAGTACAGACGAGACTTGTAGACTTGTAGTCAGAGAGAGATTAAGTTAGTTCACTAAGAAACGTTAAGCAAGTCGGAATAAAACGTGGACGCTCGTTAAGAGCTATTGTGCGAAAGCAAATAAATAAATTGTTGTTTTATTTTACTATCTATTTGCAGCGTTATTACAGTGACCACATCCGAAATTATTTAAAGTGTATAGCGTATTCGCCTAAAGTAGGTAAAGGAGACGGAAGTTATTCATATTGATTACTATGGACCAGTAGACAAAAGCAGATCAAAGAAGCATAATTAAGTGGTTATAGATGGATTCACGAAATTTGTGAGGCTGTACACTTCGAAAACAACAAACACACAAGAAGTTTTAAGTGCTTTAGCAGACAATTTTCGTGCGTACAGATCGGGGAAGTTGCTTAACATTAGCAGATTATGCAGACTTGGTTGAGGAAAAGAATATAAAACACAAAAAGATTGCCACAGGTGACCAGAAGCCAATGGTCAAGTGGAGCGGGTAAAAGGACGTTATCGGTCGATTGGAAAACTTTCAGAACCAGAAAGAGCAAATGTGGAGTACTCGTTCACAGCAGCATAAAACAGCTGTGAGACTTTATTCCGAATAAGTCAGAGAGGTGAAGATAGTGAAAATTTTAAGCAAAAATTATAAGAGGAAGAAAAAATAAGGGATGTGTTAGAAGACGAAGATGAAATAATTGAGGAGAATAGGAAAAATTTGAAACAACTTGGACGAAAGTTAGAAGGAGATGAAAATATTAAAGAAAATTTAGAAGTCGATGTTAAAATAAAGTCTTAATTAAGAAATGAAACCTATTACAATGCGTAAAGGAAAATGAACTCGAAATTCAGGGAAGGTCATTATGTCATTGTAATGAATTTTGATAGCACCGCTGGAGTGAGTAGAAAGTTAATACCGAAAAAGAAAAGAACCGTACGTTATTGGAAACGTATTGAGAAATTGTAGATTTTTAATAAAAGACATTGACGGGTTTAACTATCTCGGAATCAATGGCAAGGGGTTTTGGAGCTCTAATAACATTTGGCATCGGATGCAAGATGAAAGTAAATCTAGGTAAATAAAATTTAATTACATTAATAGAAAATGTAATGTAAAATTGTAACAATTATTCAAATTGTATATTTTGGAACTAGTTTTAAACCTTAAATGTTTTGTAATGCCGAGATGCTGGGCTATCTCAAGGTCAGGACGGCCGAGTTGTACCAGGCAATATAGATTTAAGCTAAGTTGGCCACACTAAAAGAGAGATGTATGCCTCATTCGAGAGAGACGATCGCTCTCAGTTGGTGATATACGAATAAGAAGACCGCATGTGATTAAAGTTGTATAAAAAAGACAAATAAATCGTGTTAGATCTTGTCACAAAGTTCAATATTACATACACACATATTACTTCCGTAACTAAACTGCGCTCTGCTTACCAAGAAAATTAATTAAAAAATTAAAAAGTATTACAAATGCATACATCAACACAAATTTTATTAATTTTATTTTTTTTCAATATACATATACAAACAAATATAAAAAAATGCATCCACATAATTTTATATATAAATATATATCCATATACACACACACAATAAACATATAAATTTATTTCCAATTTACTGCAAGCATATTAAATACAATTTAATTATAATTACTGGCCAATTTATTTGAATTTACTGAATAAAGACTAAAAAACTAAAAACCAAACCAAAACTCCAATTTTAACAGAAAAGTAAATAAACATTGATCTACATAAATATACCCGAAAAATATATATTTGTTTTTTTTTTTCTCTCCTATTCACATCACACATACATTTGGGCAAGCTTCGCGCTAGTCGGTGCCAAGCTGAAATATATCCATAAACATATTTACATATGTATTTATGAGGCTAGTCAACCTCGCGCTATTCTGCGCTGAACGACAAACTCCACAGCTTCCCAAACATCCATACATATTCATACGCCTGCCTAAAAGCTCTCATACCTACATACCTACCAACTCACATTGAAATTTTCGTCATCTCCTCTTTGCTCGTAATGCGTGCACAAACACCTGTACCTATACGTTCCAGGCACAGAACCTCTCCGTAGGATGCGCCTGAGGATGGGGTCAGGATCACCGCCAACGGGCAAAAAGGGATTTGCTGATCCTGACCCCATCCTCAGGCGCATCCTACGGAGAGGTTTTGTGCCTGGTGACCCGTTCCCAGGACGACAGGATGAAGAAGATTGCCGAGATGGTCTCCTCGACCAGAAGGACAGCCAAGGGCGACCTCCTATTAGAGCTGACAGGCGCAGACTATGACGCCCGTAAGCTTATGGAGGACATCGGCAGTGTACTGGGCGACAAGATCTCCATCCGAGCAGCCACACCCCAGTCCCTATTCGTGGTGCGGGACCTCGACGAGCTGGCCTCTGGCGAGGAACTCGCGGAGGCGCTTGCGGAGCAGTCGGGACTCCCGATTGACTCGGTTACGGTCAGAAGCTTCAGACCTGGACGCTTCAAGACGCAGACGGCGACGGTATCGGTACCGACCAGCCAGGCGACCCTGCTCACGAAATTGGGCAAGGTTAAGATCGGGTGGTGCGAATGCCCGTGAAAGGAAGTGGACGCCCGGCCGAAGTGCTTTAAATGCTTGGAGGTGGGCCACATCGCCAGTAGGTGCACGAGCTCGGTGGACAGGATCAAGGCATGCTTCAAGTGCGGCCAAGACGGGCACAAACCGCAGAGTGCCCTAATCCTGCTAGTTGCTTTAGATGCACCAACGCCACGAAGAAGGACGCCAACCACATGGCCGGTAGCCGCAGCTGCCCATTGGTGGCTCGCGGCAGAGATGGCGCTGCATCCAAGGCATGAAGGTGGTTCAATTAAACCTGAACCACTGTGCGGCAGCACAAGACCTGCTGTCGCAGACAACGAGAGAGTATGGCGTCGATCTCGCGGCGTTAAGCGAGCCATACAGGGTCGGGTCTAGCCCTAATTGGGCTGCAGATACCACGGGCAAAGCCGCCCTATGGACGTGCGGCGCAGGAGCCACCCGCTTGTCCCACGTACTCGCCTCGAGCGGGTTTGTACGAGGGATGGTAGGCAACTGGTGGGTATACAGCGTATACCTGGCTCCTAGCCTTTCGTTGCCAGCGTTCTGCGACAGGTGGACCGGTATTGATTGCCGGCGATTTCAATGCCTGGGCGGTGGACTAGGGCAACACCTGCACCAACGCCAAAGGCAGATCCCTGCTGGAGGCCTTTGCGATGCTCGAAGTCGCGCTCCTCAATACTGGCGATCAACATACGTTCTCCCGGGCCGGTGTGGGCTTAGTGGTCGACCTCACGTTTGTAAGCGGCTCAAAAGCCTCACAGTGCACTTGGGAGCTCAGCGAGGTCTACACTGCCAGCGATCATGCCGCCATATTCTCCGACCTGGCTCCCCACCTTCCGCTTCCATCTCGTCCCCTTCTACGGCCGGCGAGGAGCTACAAGGCGGACACATTGGATGTCCAGCGGTTCTCGGAGGGCATGGAGGGCCTGACGATCTCTGGCGCAGCCGAACAGATGACGGAGGGTGTCATGCAGCAGCTTCATGCGGTCTGCGGAGACTGCATGCAATCCAGGAGACCCCACAGCCGCCATCGCGAGCCGGTGTACTGGTGGAATCGGTCGATAGCCGATGCCAGAAATGACTGCGTGCGGGCTAGAAGACGGTACCAGCGGTCGTATGGAACCCCCTCCTTCCTGGATAAAAGGCTGGAGTATCAAGCCTGCCGCAGAGCACTGAAAGCGGCTATCCGGGCTAGTAAATCCAGGTGCTTCCTCGAACTATGCGACTCGGCGGACCACGACCCGTGGGGCAGCGCCTACAAGACGGTTGTCAAGCGCATAAACTGCTCCAGACAGCTTGCTCCGCTAGCGACCGAGAGCCTAAGGAGGATAGTGG
>VNJS01003332.1:0-21577 GCA_008042575.1 Drosophila watanabei | reverse complement strand
AAAAAAGCTAACGGAATAATGCAACATTAAGCAAAATGCTGCTGGCCCTGCTAAAGCAAAGCCCCAAACAACAAAAACAACAACAACTAAAATCTCAACCTGCCACCGACAACTGCAACTGCAACAGCAACAACAATAACAACATCAACATCAGCGTCACCGTTACCACGAACACCGCCGTTGCCGTATAAAAATGGAACCCTCATATGATCACGAACATCCACATCATCTGCTAACAAATTACAAGTAATATTTACATTTTTCCCATGCTAAAAATTTTTTTCCTCGCTGTTTAATTATATCCAAGCGAAGCGAAGATACATATCTTCAAGATAATAACCATAATGAAAAATGGAAAAGCCGTCCGTGTAGTGGTGAAGAAATTCTCTAGATCGTGTGTCTCTACATATATATATATATACGCGGAGTAAGCCGCATTAGAGGGTGTATATATAGACCCTGATGACTGGGGACTTTTCAAGACTTAGTCACAGAGAAACAGAGAGTCAGAGAGAGAGAGACGAGATACTCGCACTGAGATACTAAAGATACTGGCACGACAGCGAGAAACACCGTCGGGGATGCCATAAAAACGGGTGTATATATGGGGGTACATAGGGGGTACATAGGGGGTATATACTAGTACCTGTTACCTGGGAACTTTGCTTAGATTTTCCTTAGTGTGGCCCCAGTTTCGGTTTTATTTGTATTTTTTAGTTTGTATTTTTCCAGGCCCACAACACACTTGCACTTGTGTTCGTATCCGCTTGAGCGTTCTCCCCTCCATCGCCCCTCGTCGAGTATGTAAATGGACGGCCGCGAATAACTTAAGAACGTTCGTCTTTCGTCTTTGGACGGCGGCTCGAAATTGGTCAAGTGGAAAGTAAACCAAGACTCCGGGCCCGGGTCTCGGAACTCGGATCTCGGGGGTGGAGAGCCTGGGAACGAGCGAGGAGAAAAGCCCCGAAAAGAGGTTTTAATTTCCGTATATATTTCGGCCAGAGGTCAAGCTGCTTTTGACCATTAAAAAGATTTAGCCGAACAGATCTAAGCAGCTTGATAGCCACGCATGAGGTTTTGATATCCGTCTATATATATATTACTATATACACCCCCATAGTTTATGCCTCTGGCTTTCGTAGTTTCCGACGGGAAATTCCGTCTACAAATTGGCTTGGAAATTATGAATGGAAATGTAGCCATGAAATTGAATTAAGTACAGATGGAAAAGCTTTGATAAATCAGCTAAAAGAAATTCGAAATATACAAAAAAACATTCAAGGGATTTCGGGGAACCTCTAGAGAGATATTTCAGGCGAAAGCTTGTCGCATTTTTCGTCACATTTCTCGAAATCCTCCTGCTGGGCTTGGCTCACAAATCAACTCCGATTCGATTCGATCTTTTATGGTTTCCACCATAAATCAAGTCAAGGCTTCAATCTAAATAGTTTTCCACATAAAAATAAAATCCAATGACCAATAAACAAGCGATCCGTACATATATGTGGATTTCCAATCAAGTTTGGCAATTAATTAAGATTTCACGGTGACTAAGCTGGGACGGAGGAAATCTCTAATGGCTTAAATAAATTCTATAAAATCTGTAGTTCCTGGTTGTACAATGTATATGCATAGTGATGAATATAGACACAAGTTCCCCTTTTTGCTTGAAGCAGGAACTAAAACTAAAACCTGGCACTGACGCAGAAGGAGATTCCAAGCTGCTGTAACTTCTTGGAAGAGCCAGAGATAAATCTTTCGCAAATCTTTGTATAAATCGCGTGTCGACAGGTTAATTGGTTAATTGTATTGATGAATCTGCGCAGGGTATGTCAGGAAAAAGGTGCAAAAAGTTTGGAAAGTTTTTTTTAAGATATTTGAGAGTGCAGGGAATTTTATGCATTCTGAGTTTTCGGGTTTTTATAGAGAAATGTAGGAATTCATGGAGGAAATAGGAAACTCAAACTTAAATTGAATTTGAAATGAGATAAGTAGGAATATCTTTTATAATATTTGAAGGGGTTAAAGGTCATTTGTCTCTTGGGAAGTTAATAAATGACAGCATGCCTCCTAAGTTATTTAAACTGAAGCACTTGTAATACATAAAGATTGTTGTCTTATACTTCTTATTGAAGACTTAAAATTCGTAGAAAATTATCGAATTTAATTACAAGAATTCCTAAAAATATAATTTTATTAAAAGTTAGATGTAATGTTTCTTTAGCTTCTCTTTGCCTTTTTTTATAAGTTAATGATAAAAGTAGCTCAGAGAATGGTTAATCGATATTCAAAAACGAGAAAAATGTTTAGAGAATACCCCAAAACTCAATCGAATTTGAACCTAACTTAAGTTATTCCACTTCTTTTCATAACTATTCAAAATAAATATCAGTCCTTAAAAATATTCCCAAGGATCTCTTTCAAGCATCTCCTCTTAGTTCTCTCTCACCCAAGTCTAAACTTTAGAACATTCTATTTTTAAGTACCTCTCGGAACCTCGGATACGTTATGACCAATTAACGATCACAAATTCAAGCATGAGCCGTATAAACGTTTCGAGTTAATTAATTTTAATAACCCCAATTAGTGGTTTGCCAGACATTCAAATCTGTCGGCACCCTATAACCCCATTATAAATCAGGACTGTCGACTGTCGACTTGCTGAAAATGTGGCGAAACTCCCCCTTAGGGCCCATTATCGAAAACCCCGGGTCCGGCCATTTGCCTGCCATTTAAATTCGTTCTCGTACTCGTATTTTAGTTCGAAATCAGACAACTAGCTAAGTACAGAGATCCTCCACATGCAATTACTCTAGTTACTGGTGGTACGCGCATGTACGAGCCAGTACTGCCTCCATTTCCATGCAATCCATATAATTTAGGGCCCGTACCCCTGTCCCTGGTCTCCGGTTTCTGGTCCCCTGTTTCGGTTGCCTCTCCACCTGCGAGGGAGTCGTCGCATGGTCTATGTGTATGTGCGTGCTAAAATCCATTAAGTTTTTGTATCTTTTTTTATGCTCTTAAAATCGCTTGTGTGAGAACTGGGTCTTCGCCGTTTCTTCTCGGCGGAAAATGGAGGCGGCGGCTGGTGGATGGTTCCAGAGGTGCCTGAGGTTGCCGGGGCGGAGATCGGGCGACGACAGGCCGCAATAAACCTCATTAGCCGAACGAATCCGAAGTCGGCTTCGCTTGCTCGGCCCTCGAAGAGTGATGGTGATGATGGCGACGACGACGAAGATGAAGATGATGATGATGATGATGATGCTTGGCTTGCTTCATTAGTTTAATTATGTACTGTTGGTATACATAGCCGGCACATACCTGCCATATATACATATATATTGGTGCTACCTTACCAACACGAAGAGAAGATTTATACACTAAGGAAAATAAATTAGCATGGATTTTAGACACTTTGAATTAAGACATTTGTCAGGAGGTTTTTACTGATGGTCACTTGTGTTTATTTATATATATACTATATTATTAATCTATTTATTTTTTTTATTAATATTATTTATCTATATAATTTACCAATTCATTTCCTTAATATTCATCTTAATTTTTTTAAAAAGATACCTTTTTAAGGCTACTTATTATTATACCTTTGTAGGGTATTATAATATTACTTAAAAGCCTGTAACTAAGTGTAGCACTTGTTTCCGACCATATAAATCATATATATTATTGATCAGCATTAACAGCCGCATCGATCTAGCCATTTTTTAAAAAATGTGCTCAATTTTTTCGACATTTTTTAAGGAGTTACATGGTTAAAATTGTCAAAAAATTCAACAAATACTTTAATTTTTTTAATTTTAAATTTACTAAGCAGAGTTGTAAACCTTATAAAAACTAGCACAGAAAAACTTACCAAATTAATGTATTTTTGGATTAGTTATGATCGATTTATATGCAAGGGTATATAAACTTTAGCTTTCTTTCATGTTAATTAATGAGAAATATAATATTTCAAAGAATTACTTGGTTTCAATTATTTCAATTAAATAAATTCCCCTCTTATTAATTAATGGGCAATATAACATTCAAATGCGCTACATGGTTTCTATAAATTAAAACTCAAAATCTCAAGTATTTTACCATAAATGAGATTGGGTCTAAAGAAATGTATAAAATTGAAATGTATAAAATATTTAAAATTAATTCCCAATAGCCATAACTCAGCTTCCACTTACTTTAACATTTATTATTTGTCAATGAGAAATCCTGGCATCATCTCAAAAATTAAACTCTCAGTAAGTTCCAATCTTTCTTTCACTTCAATTTTTAGGAACTTTATGAATGAACTTTATAAAGCCGTCTTGATGTTTCCTTAAATTCGTAGTTAATTCTTAGTTACCCTAACTTTCCCCAGTCTACACCTTCTCCTCCTCTATTGTGCTTAAATACTACTTAAATATTTGATTATTTGTTTGCTTAACTAGGAAATTCTACCATAATCACAGAAATTAAACTTTCAGTACGTTTTAATATTTGTTTCATTTGAATCTTGAAGAATCTTTTTCTTAAATTCTGATATTTCCTTAAGTTCTTAGTAAATTCTTAGTTACCTTTACTTTCCCCAGTGTACACCTCCGCCTCCATTGTGCTTGCCATCTACTTAAATATATAATTATTTGTTTGTTAAAGTAGGAAATTCTAGCATCATCACAGGAATTAAGCTCTCAGTACGTTTCAATATTTCTTTCACTTCAATCTTTAGGAACTTTTAAAGGAACTTCATAAAGCCGTCTTAATATTTCTTAAATTCTTAGTACAATTCTTTGTCACCTTAAGTTTCCCCAGTGTACACCTTCTCCATTCCATTCCTTCACCATTGTGCATGCCATCTACTTAAATATTTAATTATTTGTTTGTTAAAGTAAGAAATTCTGGCATCGTTACACAAATTAAGCTCTCTGTGCATTCCAATCTTTATTTCATTTCGATCTTTATGAACCTTTTTCAAAAATTTCTCCTAATATTTCCTTAAATTTGTTGTAAATTCTTAGTCACCTTAATCTTACCTTACATCTTCTCCTCCTCCATTGTGCGTGCATCATAACACAAGTTAAACTCTCAGTACGTTCTAATTTTTGCTTCAGTTCAATCTTAAGAAACTATTTCATATATTTCTCCTGATATTTCCTTATATTCTTAGTCACCTTTTCTTTCCCCAGTGTACACCTTCTCCACCTCCATTGTGCGTGCCGCGTCGTTCTCATTCGCTCAGGTAGCAGCGCGTCCGCATTCGCATTCCCGTTTACGTTCATGTTCATTAAAGCTAAGATGGCGGCTGTGCTGGCCCGGATGCTGGGCTGTTTATGCTTATTGGCCAGGCGGCATGGCATCTACATACAGGCTGGCCGCCATATGTACATGCCGGCATGCATATGTATGCGTAAATGGCCGATGCGATGCGATCCGATCGGCCTGCGTCGTTAAGTTATTCAAGTACATCACACCTGGGCCGCCGCCGCCGCAGAGCTCAGAGATACAGCTCCGAGAGCTCCGGCTGCTGCTGCAACTGGAACTGGGCCCAGGTCGTGCCGTCGGGTTGCTTGGGCCAAACTCGTTTTCCGGCCTCTTGTAAGCCTCTGAAATCTGTTTCTGCTTTTTCTGTTTGTTTTTTTCTCGCTCGGGTTGGGGCGCCTGCAGCCACACAGCAGGCAGCCAATAGACTGCAAATGGAGCAAATGGAGAGAAGCCGCCGCCGAAGATGCCTCTCTGCTGGCCACACCCACCTCTGGTCCCCTCGTCTCGTCCTCTTAACCAGCCGAAAACCAAAATGGCTTTTATTACCTTGCTGCGGCCAGGCTGAGTCCGAAGATGAAGCTGACTTGCCCCGTCGAGGCGCCAAATGATTTGCCATTCTAAACAGGCAGCAGGTTTCGTTCTGGTTGACTCTTTGGAGGCGCTAAGCTGGAGTCCGAGCCGTGCACTCTAATTAGCTTTAAGTGCAGCTCTGTGTCAGTTTCCATATGAATTATAAATCAAGGTTGCTAATTAGCATATCTCACGGGAGAAGCTTTCTAATATATGAGAGTGTAGAGAGGCACTTGCTACCGAAGATGTTGAGTGTAATTAAAAGGGGTTTTGAAAGCTTCACAGAACTAGGAAAATTGTGCAGTTAAAAAGTTGTATTTATAAAGGGAAACTGTAGTAAATTTATTTTACAATTTATTTGTGGTTGATCTATTTATCTGATATATTTCATTGCTTTCACTGCTTTAATAAACTTTTAAAAATAATTTTGAAAAGGCTTATCTTTGGGTTAACTTTCGCTAACACTGCAAAGAAGCAATAATTGTAATAAAGCATAAAAATAATTGTTTATTTATTTATTTATTTATTTACATAAATAACAAAATAATTGTAGTTTATGATGTTTTTATATTCAAACTTAGATTTTAAGTCAATAAACATAAAGTTTGTTTCACCTATAACTTATACTCAACATTTTTGAAAGCGTAAGAACAGAAATATCTGAAAGCGATATGATTATTGGTTGATTTTAAAGGGAATATAAAAAGCAAATATAATGTAACATTTTATAAGACAGAAAGTATTTAAAGACTGAATATTATAGTTTGTTTTTTTTTTTATTTACAAAATTTTAAGCACAGTTTTTTAAGTAGAGTTAGGATTGTCAAGTTAAGAAACCTCTCAGCTAAAGAGTTTTTTATTGTGCTCATAACTCAGACTCGCGAGTCAATTGATAAACTCTGCACAATCCCTGAAAATGTCTTATATGTTAATTAAGGGACTTATCCTTATCCAAATACTAAGAAAATGTTTCTGAACTCAATTTAAATTCTAGAAAGCCAACCAAAGGAATGTGTAAAATGTTTTAAGATACTATATTCTTTTCTTTTAGCTAAATATTTGTAATACTGCTCTGTAAAAGAGTTAAGTCAACTTGACTCACAACTACTACTATTTATTAAAGCCAATTAACCCAGTTTTTTTTTATTAAAATCCAATAAAATGGTTATAATGAATTGTGTCTACTTATCCTTAATTAATCTGAATTAATCACGAATCTCTGATTCTTTCCATCTAATACATATTCTTCAAGTCCCTGATAGAGTCTCCTCTTTGAAAGCCATCTTCTTCGTTTGCCAAATCCATTCGAAATAAACGCCAGAAACACCAGCTAACCATTGTCCCAATGGCCTGTTGGGGCCACCGGGGCGATTGTTTGGAAGCCGAGAGACAAATCTGCCCAATCGTTGTCACATACCTGTCCGACTGCAACTCGGAGAATCCCCTAACCGCCAACGGGCCATTCCTCCAAATAGTCAACTGAGGCTAGACAATGGTATTGACAGCTCGCCGCAGCGGTTGGATCTGTCTTAATTACTGTCCTATTTGCTGGAATGTCAGCTTGTCAGGCCGGAGTTATGCGGCCCCCGAAACGCTTTCTAAAATTAGCCAGGAATATGGAAAATATGGTAGGGTCGCTTTATTACCCGACTCCTACTTCTGACAATTGTCTCTGAAAATGGGAATGGGGATCAGATCGGGTTCGGTTTCGGTTTCGAGAACCAACTTAAAAGGCTGTCTTCAGCAGCGCGGCAGAGCGTCACATGAATCACAATATGCTAAAGCGCCTGACACTCTCCAGATCAATGCGGCGGCTCCTGAAGGCTGCTCCTGCTGCTGCTTCAGAGCTCCGGGGCTTGTTAAAAGGGAGGAGTTGCCTACTTTTGTGGCAGCCACAGGAGGGAGTACCCTCGGCTTCTTACCCTTTCCACCGTGGACTCTCTGTGGCAGCCACCACCAGAGAAGTCACTGTGCTCGTAAACAAAACGTTCCACGGTCCCCAGGTCCAAGTCGGCGGCGGACATCGAGTACTCTTGGACAGGGAGGGAGGAGGATGAGAAGGAGGAGGAGGAGGAGACCTGGGGACAGGCAGCAACAACGGCTGGCTGGCCGCAATGTGGAATATGTGGCATTTTGCAAAGATGTTGACATTTTGCGCGCATAAAAATGCCAACTTACCGGCCACTGTATGTGTCCTATTTTAAAATCAGGGCCATGGCTAAGCGCGGCCACAAAACTGAAGCTGATACTCTAAAGCCAATACCAAAGCTAAAGCTAAAGCCTCATCCGAAGCTAAAGCCTCATCCGAAGCTGGCTAAGCCGCATCTGCAGGAGCAGCGCGGAGCTGGGATCGTGAGCGCGCTTAGGATAAAGCCAGACCGACTGCGACCAGACAGCCGACAGTTGGGACAGGTTGGACAGCGGCGGACACAGCGGACAGACAGACACACGGACGGACAGACCGACTCGGGACGGTATAATTTTGTGTACCCCTTTTTGGCCAGGCGAAGTATTTAGCAGCGGCAGCCGCAACCGAATATCAAAAACGTAACGACGTCACCGAAAACCCTCAATAAATTATCAAGACTTTAGCCGGGCTGCCGGGCTCTGGACCTAAGGGGAGAGATCGAAGGAGGAGTAGGAGAAGGAGGAGTAGGAGCTGGTACCCAAGATCGCTAAGGGTACCGGGTACTGGGCCAACTTAAATTTGCAACTTTGGCGGCATTGTCAAGGAAGAAAGTCGCCGGAACTAGAGCGCCTAGCTCGGGTCATGAATAGAACTGGAAGGGGGGCAAAAAACAGGAAGGCACAGAGACTAGGAGCTGGGTTTTCTTGTACGAAAAATATTCAAAGTCTTTGAGCCAGAAGGCTATAGAATAAGAGAAGAATAGGAGTCAGGAGGAAAAGTAGGATTGGAACTAGAAGATGGAGTATTAAGAGCCAAGTGATCAAGAGGCTAAGCATTTATCTCTTAGAGAAAAGCTTGGTAGCACAGTCTTCTCGAGTCTTGGTTTTTTTGAGTCTTTAATCTTGAAACCTAGAATCTAAGTCTTCTAAATTAACAGTCCTAAGTCTTCTAGTTCCTTAGTCTTAGGGAAGTAGAGGGTAGAGTCTTATAGCCTTAAACTCAAGTCCCTAAGTCCTAGACTCTTCTTGTCTCAGCACCTCAAACCCTTTAAAGTTCGAAGTCACCCAAAGAATTAGAACTTGACTCTGACCAGTGAAGAGTCCAGTTCCAAGCTCGACAAACAATTAGGCTCAGACTCCAGGCCAGACTTAAGGTAGGCAAAACGAGCAACACAATAGACCAAAAGTGTAGTGGGCAGCAATAAATTCAAACGGTATCGAGAGCGAGAAGAGACGGCGGTCCCGAGTAGCAGCAGCAGCAGCAGCAGGAGCAGCAGCAGCAGCGGCGGCAGTTGAATCCCCAAAGGATCGCAGTCGGGATCTCGGGCTATACACTAGCGGGAGCTTTGGCAATATTTAAACTTGTCCATGCTCCATGCTCCGTGCTCCCAATGCTGCCTGAATTCTTGGAAGGCGAATTACTTTGAAATGTGTCGATATGTCGCAAGTTTTAAAAGTTATGCATAAAGGTCCCCGGCCAAGGCAAGGCAAGGCAAGGCAAGCCAGACTGCTCGTTCTCATTCTCGAGTCCCAAGTCTCGCAACGCGGCCTGGGTCTGATCTGGGTCTGGCTCTGGCTATGGGTTGGGGGCTGGGGGCTCCATTCCAGCTTCTGCTCCAGCTTCTTTGCTTATTCCGCCGACTCGGACGACTGGGACGAGTCCACCGCGACGGTGGCTTGTCGGAGTTGGGGCGGCCTCCTTTGATAATACAATAGCTGCACGCGCCCAATTTACATTTATGTCCGCTGACATTAAGGAGCGCACCGATGCAGGCACAGGGAGCTATCCCATCCGATCCAGGCCGAGAGATCCAGTTTGTGTCTCTCTGGTGTCTGATAAATGCAAAGCTCGGCTGCTCCTCCTCCTCCCTCCCTCCACTCCTCATCCCATGTGCGTGCCGGCAACGCGAAAATTGTCAACGTATTTAGCAGCCCTTTTAAATATCATTATAAAGAAACATTGCGACCGAGGCGGTGCATTTTTGCCGGCGGTACGTAATTCCCAGCAGTAGCCCCTTGGGAGAGCGATTAACAACGATCATGAATGTGATACGAAGCGGGAGCGGGGATTGGAACTGAGATTGGGATTTGGAATTGGAATTGAAATTGGAAGTGGAACTGGAACTGGGGTATAACTCCATCTTTGTTGGGTGCCATAGATGCCATCTTGTGTGGAGCTAATTAAGTTAATAAGTAATGCGTAATTAGTGATATGTAATTAGTCGGGAGATTTTCATCTTTTGATCACTTCACTTTGATCTTTACTTTAGAATTTCTAAACAGCTTTCTTTATAAACAAATAAATTTATTTTAATCAATAACCTATGATCTTTTAGTTGTAATAAATGTTTTAAAGTGTTTGTTTAAGATTTAAAAGTTGCTGGAAAATATCAAGGAAGGCATCTTTAGAAGGCTGAAATTTGTATGCCTTTGCAATGGAAAATCGATCATAACTCAGCTTCAGCTTTAATTTCAATTAGTTTTTAATATAATAAACATTTTAAAATAGAAATTTTTGCTCATTTTTTGAGAGATTTGACGATGTAATCCCTTTTTAAATTTTCATAAATTGAAACAAAATTAGTTGTTTCTTTTGTGTAATACTTTTTTCTGACTTAATTAAGATTTCAGTGGCGAATCAGAATATATGTATGACTTTTGGCTATCGTTTGTGTTTTGGCCTTGATATTCCGCTTAAAAACCATAAAAATGGGCAATCTAGAAACTTTATATTGATTTACAATATGATTTTTGAGATGAAATAAATTTAAAATAGTAAAAATTTATTAAATAAAAAACTATTTAAATTGAAATCATTTAAAATCAAATTGTAGTTTCTATTTAACAAAATAATAACAAATGATAGAACTTGTTTCTATCTAAAGTTTTTATATGTAATTTTCTTCTTTAACCAATATAACGAGCTTAAGACAAACTAACTTAAATGACTAGATCGATTTGACTGTTGATAATTATTAAGAAGAAATGTGATTATTTTATACAACATTTTTATTTTATTATTTTCATAAAATAAAACACAACCAAACATGAAAACGAATAGTAAAACAAACGTAAAGAAACGCAAGATTTTACAATTATTTAAGATTTAGTTTCTACCGTAAGTGTAAAAGTAATACCAAAATACAGTAAAAAGTTACGAAATTAATCAATTATTCCAAGACCAAGTGTCTATAATCTCCCATACAGTTGACCTAACCATCTCCTCTGCTCTTCCTGCTTCATTCCAGCTCAAAGAAGTACCCGCACGTGTCGAGAACTCCGGAATACAGCCACTCGACGGGCAGCGATTATCCGGATCATGGCGGCTACCTCACCACGGATGGCCGGCTGATGCACGAGACGACCAGCGATGCGGGGATCTACCATGTGCGCCAGGGCAGCGAGCACTCCTCGCCGAGCCTCCACTCCCCAGCCATACAGAGCGCCGGCTACGAGAACGAGCACTCGCTCAACGAGGCGGTGCTGGCGGCGCACAGCCACAGCCACAGTCACTCGCCCATGCCGATGGTGTCCAGTGGCTATGTGACCGGAGGCACTGCATCGGCTGGTTCCCTGATCAACAGCAACATTCCCTTGTTGAGCGGTGGTGGCGGTAATAATTCCGTTTTAAATAAGTTTCTGTCGCATCCGCATGCCGGAATGGTGGGTCAAGGTGGAGGCGGAGGAGGCGGAGGATCTGGGCCCATGGAGGACTGTGCCTCACACTCGCCCATCGAGCCATCGTCCATGTGGAGCTACGACTACAAGGGCGACCTGTGTGCCCCCAATTGTGGCTACCTGGAGCGGCACAAGCCGCTGCCCGCGGACCTCAAGTACCGACCCGGCGGAACGCAGTCAAAAAGTGCCAAAGAATCGCGCATCCGGCGGCCGATGAACGCATTCATGGTCTGGGCCAAGATCGAGCGCAAGAAGCTGGCCGATGAGAATCCCGACCTGCATAATGCCGATCTCAGCAAGATGTTGGGTGAGTTGGGAATGGGATTTTTTGGGAATAAAATAAGGGATATGACCTCGATAGCATTATGTCCTTCTATCTCCTCCTTCTCTTTTCTCCTTCCCATTTTGCAGGCAAAAAATGGCGCTCCCTGACACCTCAAGATCGAAGACCTTATGTGGAGGAGGCCGAGCGCCTGCGGGTGATCCACATGACGGAGCATCCCAACTACAAGTACCGACCCCGGCGACGCAAGCAGTCCAAGCTGCGGGCCATGCAGCCGGGCGGCAAGGATCAGGGCGAGAGCTCACCCAATCCCGCGGGCTCCAGTGCTGGCTCCAAGACAAATCCCAAGCTGGCCACGCCTCCCCTGGCCACTGGATCCTCCAGCTACACAACGCCCACCACCGACGAAAGCACCTGCAACTCCACGAACCAGAATCTGAACCAGAGCCAGGTCCAGTCCGGAGGCGGCGGCGGCCTTTATGAGCAGCCACTGAAGCCCACGTACTCGCCCAGCTCCGTGGACTGTTACAGCAACGCGGACAGCTCCGAGCAGATAGAGTCGCTGGCCGCCAACTGTGCGCCCTCGCCGACGGGTGGCGGTGGAAGCTACGACAGCTCCCTGCTGCTCAAGAAGCTGACGAAGACGCCGAGCGGCCGGGCGGCCAAGGCCCGCCAGGATAATAAGCTCAGCAAGGCCGAGGAGAAGGGCAAGGTGCAGGCGCAGCAGGCCCACCAGCAGGGAATCTATGCCGCCACCTCGTATCCGCTGGCGCCCACATCCGTGGCCGTGGTGGCCGCCCGCGGCATGTACGTGACCTGCAACAATCGGGGTCTCCTCGACCACGGGCACTCCGTCAAGGGCACCTTCTACCCGCCTGTCTCCGTGTCCGAGGACGAGGGCAGCTCCTCGATGCGGAGCAGTGTCAGTGTCCTGCAGCAGCACTGCAACCTGGCTGCGGTCACCTCCTCCAGCTCCTCGGGACCCATTCCAAACAGCGAGATGAGCAGCTACACGGTCTCCATGGCGGATAACTGCGGGAATCTCCGGCTCAGCATGAACGAGCTGTCCGCCCAGGAGTATCTGCCCAGCGCCAATGCCTACGGGATGCAGTACGAGGACTTCCTGCGCTATCAGTCCAACGACTTGGACTACTCCACCTCCTCGTCGGCGGCGCTGGAGCACAAGGATCCCTCGCCGGAGGGCGTCCAGAAGTGCCTCAAGTACCCGGACACGAATCAGAACTACGACGACTACGAGGCGGAGGCCTACAGCAACGCCATGCTGCCGGCAACAGCGGCCAGCTACTACACCCAGCTCCCCTATGCGCCCACCTCGCTGGCTGCCTTTCCCCTGCAGCTGGCGGTGCCCTTCCAGCAGGCCACCACTGGCGGCTACGGTGGGCAGCCCATGCAGAGCGGTTACCTGCATTACGGGAATTATGGGGGCTACGAGAGCATGCCGCAGGCTCAAGCTCAGCAGCAGCAGCAACAGCAGCAGCAGCATCAGCAGCAGCAGCAGCAATCTTCGCATTCAGCTCCTCCGGCTCCTGCCCAGACTGTGACCTCCAATCCTGCGGGAGCATCAGCAGCTGCTGCATCCGCGGCCATGCAGCAGCATCATCATCACCACTTTGGCCCAGGACCCGGCATGGTGGGCGTTGGCGTTGGCGTGGGTGTGGGAGAGATGCTGTTCGAGCAGCAGCAGCGCAAGGACGATGAGATTAGCAACATTCTGGCCGGAGTGCGGAAGACCTGCTACAGCAACTGACTCGGCAGCGAAGACATTTGTAATTTTGGTAACTAGTTTAGAGAGTGAACGTGGTTATAGGTAGACGTAAGCCTTCTTCCAGTCTCCCCAGAATCCTCCCTTGTATTGTAAAATGTTTTAGTAATTATTAAACAAAAAAATTAAAAAGATATAAACAAACGAAATAAAGTAAAGCCTAAGAAAGTAATCGAATCGAATTGAATCGAAAGTGTCTCTGGTGTGGAACGCATCTCCCAGTGGAACGCGGCTCCAGGCCGTGACCATATGACACAGCCACCCGATATATACACGGCGACGGGAGTCTGCGCAGTGCCCAGGTTCCATCAGGTTGTGTGTGGAGTGCAAAGATTTTTCTTTTCTCATTCGAGCACACGGCCAAAAGATTTTCCTCCACGTTACATAAATTTTCGCACAGAATTTTCCTTTAAAAAACTATTTCCTGGTTACCAGTAACTGGCACTGGCTGCTGCAGCTGCTGCAACGGTAGTTCGTGACTGGATTTCGAGAAACGAGTGAGCGCAGGATGTGCAAGTATCCGAGAAACGCATGAAACGCACACGCTGGGCGCCAAGAAGACGAGGAGTCATCATCCATTCCACAGAACGAAATCTGAGTCAAAATTCCAGTTTTATTTTCTAGATCTCTAGTTCTGTAATTCGAGCAAACCGGAAACGGAAGCTGCGGCAAGTCCTCAAATTGTCACTGCAACAAAATTCTGAAAACTCTGGCCATCTGCAAAATCGATAAGCCTCAGCCTCAGCCTCAGCTTCAGCTTCAGCTTCAGCACATTCGAGGCAGGCGTCGCACGCCTCCTTGACACCACCACCGCTTGCGGCCGCCGCCATCCGAATCCACCACCTTGAGCACCTAACCATACCACCGTCATCGCCATCGCCATCGACATCGACATACCACCATCATCAGCAGTGTAGCCAGCATCCAAAATGTCATTCATAGCGAAATTGAAGGCCACGCCATTGCCGCCCCTGAGAAACATACTGAATGTGGCCGTGCAAACGGCCCGACAGACAATTCCAGAGCGCAAGGACTACGAGCAACCGCCGGGCAGCACGCAGCAGCATCAGCAGCACCAGCTCCATCAGCATCCCCACCAGCCACAGCCCTCTGGCATGGAGGAGAACACAGAGATGAGCTCGAATCCCTTTCGGAATGCTGGCAACTGGACTGAGAACGATGGCGAGGGCGATGGCGAGTACAAGGGCGAGTACCAGAGCACATCCTTCAATGAGTACGACGGCAGGTATCAGCAAACGGACGGATTCAGGTGGGTTTAAGCCTCAATTCAAATCTCTAGGAAACATTTCCCAACTAATCTTTTCCTTCAGGCAAGGCAGCATTGCTTCGGAGGGCAGTTCCTTCGTCTGCGAGGGAGAAGGTGGCGGCGGCTGCAAGATTGACGAGTTCCAGGCGGCCTGGAATGTGACCAACGCGATCCAGGGCATGTTCATTGTGTCGCTGCCCTTTGCCGTGCTCCATGGCGGCTACTGGGCCATCGTGGCCATGGTGGGCATTGCGCACATCTGCTGCTACACGGGAAAGGTGCTGGTGCAGTGCCTCTACGAGCCGGATCCGACCACGGGCCAGATGGTGCGAGTGCGGGACAGCTACGTGGCCATAGCCAAGGTATGTTTTGGGCCCAAGCTGGGCGCCCGGGCCGTGAGCATCGCCCAGTTGATCGAGCTTCTGATGACGTGCATCCTGTACGTGGTGGTGTGCGGCGACCTGCTGGCCGGCACCTATCCGCAGGGCTCGTTCGATTCGCGCTCCTGGATGCTGTTCATCGGCATCTTCCTGCTGCCCATGGGCTTCCTCAAGTCCCTGAAAATGGTCTCGACCCTGTCGTTCTGGTGCACCATGTCGCACATCGTGATAAACGCCGTCATCCTGGGCTACTGCCTGCTCCAGATCGGAGACTGGGGCTGGTCCAAGGTGCGCTTCAGCATCGACATGGAGAACTTTCCCATTTCGCTCGGCGTGATCGTCTTCTCGTACACCTCCCAGATCTTCCTGCCCACGCTCGAGGGCAACATGATCGACCGCTCCAAGTTCAACTGGATGCTGGACTGGTCGCACATCGCGGCCGCGGTGTTCAAGGCAGGGTTCGGGTACATCTGCTTCCTGACCTTCCAGAACGACACCCAGCAGGTGATCACCAACAACCTGCACTCGCAGGGCTTCAAGGGCATGGTGAACTTCTTCCTGGTGATCAAGGCCATCCTTAGCTATCCCTTGCCCTACTATGCCGCCTGCGAGCTGCTCGAGCGCAACTTCTTCCGGGGTCCGCCGAAGACCCGGTTTCCCACCATCTGGAATCTGGACGGGGAGCTGAAGGTCTGGGGCCTGGGCTTCCGCGTGGGCGTCATTGTGTCCACCATTTTGATGGCCATCTTCATACCCCACTTCTCCATCCTGATGGGCTTCATCGGGAGCTTCACGGGCACCATGCTCAGCTTTATCTGGCCGTGCTATTTCCACATCAAGATCAAGGGCCACCTGCTCGACCAGAAGGAAATAGCCAAAGACTACCTCATCATTGGGCTCGGCGTCCTCTTCGGCGTCATTGGAATCTATGATTCGGGCAACGCCCTGATCAACGCATTCGAAATCGGTCTTCCCTTCTAAGTCTTACACTTTCTTTGTGGTTCTTTGCTCTCCTCGGGCCTGGCAAGTCTTCCAGGTGCTTTGGCATCATTTGGCCAGGTCCGAGAGGCCAAGGATTCAGTTATATAAATATCGAAATCGAAAACAATAATGTTTAGTCTGTAAGAGAAACGCAACGCAAGTCTTCCAAACAAGCGAAAAAATGTCTTCCAAACATGAATAATAGCAACAACAATAACTATTTATGATAATATATAGTAAGCTAAGTATATACAAAGGAGAATATTTACTGTATTAACATGCATTATATAAGAGATATAGAGAAATTGATCAGAGAAACAGAAGGAAAACAATAAACTGCATATGTACACCATTATACGAAAATACGGAATGCAAATGTGTACTCGTGCTCGTATGTTATAGATAGAACCCATTGTTTATATATGTACTTATTATAGTCGAATGGATTTTTTTAACGTTTAAATATACAGTTACCTATACATACTAGCCTTTAAAACGACACTAGCATCTTTTAAACTCTCAATAAAGACGTCATCTCCAGTTGATCCCAATAACACAAGTGCGTCGAAATTCGAAAAATATTATCATATCTTTATTGTTAATCTTCGTTCTCGGATTGGTTTGTATAATAATTGAATGGAAAACATATAAAGTATATAAAGTATATATTGTCATGGAAGCTTAGACTTAGTGTTATTGTGGGATATGCATGTCTTATTGGTTAGTGGATAAGCTCGGCTTTCGCGTTAGTTTGAGGTCTTGAAGAACTTGTGTTCTTGAGTACTCCTGGTATGCTGGAATGCACCTTTGTTTATCTTATGCACCGCACAGGTGGTGGTGCTCGGGGCAGTTATGTATTCGCTCTTGTAGAGACTCGAGCCGGTGAACTTGTCGTTGCCGAGGCTAATCGAGGACTGATTGCCGCGACGGGTGGTGGTGGACACTATGCGCTCGGTGTGGTGGCCATGGTGGCCGTACGAGGGGAAATCGATGCCCCCGCTGGAGCTGGACACATGTTGGCTTCCCCGATGACGCGTCGTATGTGTGGAGTGTGTGGATTGAGATGGAAAATCGATGCCACTCCCGCCGGAGACATGGGTGCGTGTCACAGTTGTTGTTCCGGTAACTCCCCCGCCGCCGCCACCAGAGATAATTCGGGACATGGAGGAGGACGACGATGACGAGTTCTTGACATTCTCCTTGTGCACGTTGCAGGTCCGGCGCTCGCTCGAGAAGCTGGTATTCAGCTCGGAGTCCCGGTTCTGCCGGTGAATGCTGCTGTAGCTCTGACGCTGCTCCCCGCCATGGGGGGCACTGCTCGAGGGCTGCTCGTGCAGGTTCAGAATGCTCTTCCGCATCATCTTGCCGTTGGAGGTGAGGCTGCCGTTGGCTGTGTTCGAATCGCTGGTGACATTCTTGCGATGAAATATCGTATTCGAGACGTCGGCCTCCGAGGAGAATTCGCTCTTGCGGTGATGGAAGTGCTTCGAACTTGTCATGTTGGCCGAGGAGCTACCGGTCACAATGTTGTGGCTGGAATTCCTGTTGTTTCCGCCGGAAACCACTCGGGATGTTGAGTCGTCGGTGACTCGACTTGTGGCATCGCCACCGATGATGTTGCTGGAGACATTTCTTCCGCTAACCACTCGGGATGTCGATGTGGTTTCCCCAGTTATGTTGCTGGAGACGTTTCTGCCGGTTACTACTCGTGTGGTTGAGTCCTCCGTCACATTTCTACCCGAAACAATGCGAGTCGATGAAGAGTCGCCCGTTACGGTGCCTCCGGACACCACTCGTGAGGTAGTATCGCCGCCTGTGATATTCCTGGTGACATTTTCCTGATTCGTTTCGATGGCTCTGGTGGATAGATCAGTTTGGACTAGGTTGTGGTTCCTCTGCATCGACGTGGTTTCCTTGTGAATATTTTGGGTGTTCTCAATGTTTGTCGTAGTCGTGTTCTTGGCGACGTTCTCGATCACATTGATCTTTGCTGGCCTCTTGACGTACTCGGTTTCGGGTTCCTTCTTGTGGCGACCGCCAATCACAGTGGTCACCTTCTTCGTGGAGACCACAATAAGGCCGTCCACAGGGTTTTGACTGTTGGAGTCCACTTGCTTAACTGCGTCCTTGCCGGACACGAAGTTCATCTGGTTGGTGGTCTTCAGGATTGCCGTGTCACTGCCCAAAGTGATGGAAGAACTGTTGTGCTTATATTTCTGAGTGCGTTTAACCTTGTCCACGGTTGTCTTGTTGGTCGTCGTCTTGTAGTCATCCTTTCTGGTAACTGTCATCGAACCTTCCAACTTTAGGTTGTCCACAGGTCGCTTGGGAGTTTCTCGCTTAATTGTCTCGGTAAGTGTCCTGCTATCGGTTTCAGTTCGGTCGGTTCTCTTGTAGAATTCTCCCTCCGGCTTTAGGTTGTCCTTGGGTTTCTTCTGAACCGGTCGCTCCGCAGGCCTGAAGGCCGTCTTATCGGGCGTGTAGAACTCGCCTTCCACCTTTAGGTTATCGCTTGGCTTCACCTGGTCGGGCCGCTTGACATGATGGTATTCCTCCTTTTGAGTGAACGTCATCTCACCCTCAGTCCTCAGATTGTCCTTGCGAATTACCGTCTTTACCCTGTCTGCCGGCCTGAAGCCTTCCTTGTCGGGGATGTGCATCTTGCCCTCGGGTTTCAAATTGTCCACGTGCCTCTTCTGCTCGGGACGTGATCCTGGCTCATATTTTGGCTTTTCAGGAGTGTACATAACGCCCTCAGGTTTCAGATTGTCTTCTGGCTTCACCGGACTAGGCCTTACCACATGCTGGTATTCCGTTTTTTCCGTGAAAGTCATTTCTCCTTCAGTGCGAAGATTGTCCTTGTGAACCACTCGGGTTACCTTATCAGCCGGCCTATACTTGGCCTTATCTGGGATATCCATCTCGCCCTCTGGTTTCAAGTTGTCTTGGGGTTTCTTCTGCTTGGGTCTCTCACCAGGCTGGAAGTCCTTTTTCTCTTGAACATAGAATTCTCCTTCTACCTTCAGGTTGTCCTTGTGCTTTACAACGGTTACACGCTCTCCAGGTCGATATTTCGGCTTCTCGGGACTGAAGAATTCACCCTCGGGCTTCAAGTTATCAGTTGGCTTCACTTGCTCTGGCCTAACAACATATTGGTATTCCTTCTTTTCCACAAAGGTCATCTCGCCTTCAGTGCGCAAATTGTCCTTTTGAATGATCTTCTTAGTTTTATCCGCGGGCTTATAAACTTGCTTCTCAGGTTTAACAAATTCTCCCTCAGGCTTTAGATTATCCACCGGTTTCTTCGCTACCGGGCGCTCACCTGGCTTATAGCCTGGTTTCTCTGGGGTATAAAAATCACCTTCAGGTTTGAGATTATCTTCATGACGAACTTGGGATGGGCGCTCGCCAGGCCTGTATGGCTGCTTTTCCGGACTGTAAAAGTCTCCTTCGGGTTTCAAATTGTCATGTGGCTTCTTCTGCACAGGTCTCTCGGCAGGACGGAAGCCTGGCTTCTCAGGAGTGTAGAATTCTCCCTCAGGTCTAAGATTATCTTCAGGCCGGACCTGAGAAGGTCTTTCTCCCGGTTTGTATTTCGGCTTCTCGGGGCTGTAGAATTCTCCTTCGGGCTTCAGATTATCAGTCGGCTTTACTTGATCAGGACGTATAACATATTGATACTCCTCCCTTTCGACAAATGTCATTTCGCCTTCAGTCCGAAGGTTATCCTTTCTGATGATCTTCTCAGTCTTCTCAGCAGGTCGGAAGACTTGCTTCTCAGGCTTCACAAACTCTCCTTCAGGCTTCAGATTGTCCTCAGGCTTCTTCTGGACTGGCCTCTCAGCAGGACGGAATCCTGGCTTCTCAGGAGTGTAGAATTCTCCCTCTGGTCTGAGATTATCCTCTGGTCTGACCTGAGAAGGTCTTTCTCCTGGCTTGTACTTCGGCTTCTCGGGGCTGTAGAATTCTCCTTCAGGCTTCAGATTGTCCTCAGGCTTCTTCTGGACTGGCCTCTCAGCAGGACGGTATCCCGGCTTCTCAGGAGTGTAGAATTCTCCCTCTGGGCGAAGATTATCCTCTGGTCTGACCTGAGAAGGTCTTTCTCCTGGCTTGTACTTCGGCTTCTCGGGGCTGTAGAATTCTCCTTCGGGCTTCAGATTATCAGTCGGCTTAACTTGGTCAGGACGTACAACATATTGATACTCCTCCCTTTCGACAAATGTCATTTCGCCTTCAGTGCGAAGGTTATCCTTTCTGATGATCTTCTCAGTCTTCTCAGCAGGTCTGAAGACTTGCTTCTCAGGAGTGTAGAATTCTCCCTCTGGCCTAAGATTATCCTCTGGCCTGACTTGAGAAGGTCGTTCTCCTGGTCTATATTTAGGCTTCTCAGGACTGTGGAATTCTCCTTCGGGCTTCAGATTGTCCTCAGGCTTCTTCTGGACTGGCCTTTCAGCTGGACGGAAGCCTGGCTTCTCAGGAGTGTAGAATTCTCCCTCAGGTCTAAGATTATCTTCAGGCCGGACCTGAGAAGGTCTTTCTCCCGGTTTGTATTTCGGCTTCTCGGGGCTGTAGAATTCTCCTTCTGGCTTCAGATTATCAGTCGGCTTAACTTGGTCAGGACGTACAACATATTGATACTCCTCCCTTTCGACAAATGTCATTTCGCCTTCAGTGCGAAGGTTATCCTTTCTGATGATCTTCTCAGTCTTCTCAGCAGGTCGGAAGACTTGCTTTTCAGGCTTCACAAACTCTCCTTCAGGCTTCAGATTGTCCTCAGGCTTCTTCTGGACTGGCCTCTCAGCTGGACGGAAGCCTGGCTTTTCGGGAGTGTAGAATTCTCCCTCTGGTCTGAGATTGTCTTCTGGTCTGACTTGAGAAGGTCTTTCTCCTGGCTTGTACTTCGGCTTCTCGGGGCTGTAGAATTCTCCTTCGGGCTTCAGATTGTCCTCAGGCTTCTTCTGTACTGGCCTCTCAGCAGGACGGAATCCTGGCTTCTCAGGAGTGTAGAATTCTCCCTCAGGGCGAAGGTTATCCTCTGGTCTGACTTGCGATGGTCTTTCTCCTGGCTTGTACTTCGGCTTCTCGGGGCTGTAGAATTCTCCTTCTGGCTTCAGATTATCAGTCGGCTTAACTTGGTCAGGACGTACAACATATTGATACTCCTCCCTTTCGACAAATGTCATTTCGCCTTCAGTCCGAAGGTTATCCTTTCTGATGATCTTCTCAGTCTTCTCAGCAGGTCGGAAGACTTG
>VNJS01003328.1:4379-15578 GCA_008042575.1 Drosophila watanabei | reverse complement strand
CAGGCAGCACTTCCCTCCTATCGGGAGTATCTGACAGGCGCGGAGAAAGTCGTGGGTCTTGATGATCTGCGCAAGTTTGTTGCTTACCCGACAGCAGAGGAGGAAGATGCGGCCCACCATACGGGACGACCTGCTCCACGGCCTTACCTGGCTGTCAAAGATGTGCAAATTGAATGCCCGTTCCCTTACGCGCAGGTTAACGAACTGGGAATTGTCGACTTACCTGGACTGGGCGAACTTGCGGCGAATGCTGAGGAGCATCATCTCGAAGGTCTGCAAAACGACGTCGATCTGGTAATGCTTGTCAAAAGACCCCTTGAAGGTATGGCCTATTGGGGAAAAGAAGACGGCGCAGCAACCAATCTGCTAGATAAAGCACGGGGCTTCATTCAGAACAGACGTGATTTTGTGTATCTTGTCATTAACACAGGTGGAGTAGACGAAGCCAAAATCAAGGCTTTGCGTGGAGACATTCTTCGAAGTGTCAATGACGGTCAGTTGGATAAACATTTCCATGTATTAGAAACAAATACTGCTGATCCGAAAGATGTATACGACAATGCATTGGTGCCCGTACTGAATCATTTGGCTGAACGACTGCCGGTGATGGACAAACAGGTGCGCGACGGCACAACGGCCTTGGCGTCAAATGTCACTCAGCGGGTGGAGCAGATTCTAGGAGATATTGCAGCAGCACTTGTAAAAGGCAAAAGCAGTAATCTCGATAGCAGCGAACAGGAAAGTCTAATTCGCGAGGCTGACGATTTGCGTCTGAAATTAGCTGTCAGTCTGTCCGAAGAAATCACTGAACTGCATAAAAAAGCGCGGCAAGATTCCGGTCCTGAATTTCAAGCTTACGAAGATTCCGTAGATCAAGCCTACAACAACGTGAACGCATGGATCGACAATGGTTTTGGCCACGGCGCGGAAAAATGGTGCGAAAAAGCTTACGCGAGGTTTGCTCGCGACAGAAATTCTGCCGGATTTGCAGGTGACGAACTCAACCATATACGAGTTGAAATAAGCAATTTTTTTTCAGGCATTGATCAGCATTTTAAAACAGCGCTCGAGGCATTGTGGAATCATCTGGCTGATGACATTATTAATCCCCGTTTTGGAAATCTGTTGCAGGGCAAAAGTGGAGAGGCGGCGCTTTCCACACTCGGCCATCTAATGGCTGAGGCGGAGGAACCCTGCGTCGGTCTGTCTCAGGCTGTGCAGGAACTACTTGCATTGCGTCTTGATTATCGCACCCAATTGCACCCGAAGGTCCGTCGTGCACTTGACGATTTACAAAGCGAGGTTGAAGACCCCGAAACGGGTGAAAAAAAAGCACGATTTACTGTGGACCTTACCCCCGCTGGAGCCGAACGATTATTGCGTGAAATGGCAAGTTTGGCACGTGCTGCAGCTTACAGAACACGGAAAGCCCTGATGCAAGAGGCTATGGTGCCTGCATTAGTGATCCACGCTGCCGTGGAACAGTTTGATGATGCGCTGATTCGCTCAGGTGATTCGGAAAAAGAGTTCCGGCGTATGGCGCGATGCTATCGAGACGACATCTGGCCGGGCCTTTTCGCGGGCGTTGAAGCCGCAACGGCGAGAGGTGTCGCCGTCATAAATGCCGTCAAAGCTGTGCGGCATACTCTCGCATCGTAACCATATTGAATACGGAACATCGGAATTGCCTTCGCGTCGTGACAAGCACGCGAAGAATGACATTTGAAGGAAATAAAAATGAGCGACAAAGCGTCGGAGTTTAAAATCGCTATGATAGCACCAAGCCGTATAGGAAAAACGTCGCTGGTAACGGCTGTCCTGCAGGATACAAAAGAACTATTATCTGGTACCCCATTAAGCATTAGACCTGCGGATGCCAAAACGAGTGCCCGAATCAATCAACATGCTAACCAGTTACGCGGCTCATTGCGCGAGCGAGAATTTGACGCAGGAGCTATGAGTGGAACTGAAGCATCGTTCGAGTTCAATCTTTCGCTCAACAGCCCGGGGCAGGAGGAAAATGGTCTGAACCTCAAGCTGCTGGATTTTCCTGGCGGATGGCTTCCCAACCTCTTGCATGGGGAAGGTTCTGAAGAACAACGCAAATGCGCAGCGTTTGTACGTCAAGCCTCAGTGCTGTTGCTTGTGGTGGACGCCAGCCTGATAATGGAAGCGAGCAGCAGTCGGGAGAAGCGTGCAATTGACTCCATTCTGAATATTGCCGAGACCGAACAAATTGTCGAGGAATGGACTAAAGCACGGCATGAACTTCCGACTGAACCAGCCCTTGTAATAATCTGTCCTGTGAAATGTGAGAGTTATTTCGCCGACAATGGTGGGAATCGCGATAAATCTGAAGAATTATATCAGAAAATTTGGCAATTGTACGGTAATTTGGTGGACACAATTATTGCCGAAGATCCTGGAGAGATTGAAATTTTGTACATGCCGGTCGACACAGTCGGATGTGTGGAATTTTCACATGCTGACTGGGCTGACTTGGATACCACGACACCTTTATTCAGACCATCCTTCAGCGTAAGAGGTTCTGGCAAACAGAAAGTATTGGGAGCAAATGATATTTTACTTGCTGTGTCGAAGCAGATCATTCGGTACGAGGAAAAGCACCGGCAGAAAACAGCTGAAAATTCTAAAAAAATAGCAGAAGAAGCCCGTAAACACGCAGAGAATAAGGGGTTTTGGGAAAGTATTGCCAGCATTTTTGGAGAAACAACGAGCGATAAGGCCGCGAAGGCAGCACGTGAGAATGCTGATATAGCGATTAAAAATGCCACTACTACCGCCGAGCTAATGCAAGCACTGGCGGACAAGAAATTTGGCAGCCGCGTCAAAGCTATTAGCACAAGCGAGGCAACCTGATGAAAGTCTGGCTTCAAACTCGTGGTGTAACGCACGATTATGCTTTTCTCGGAACGGCTCCCCCAGATTATTGGTGGACTATACCCTTTTACAAGGATGCTACGTCCTTTGAGCAACCTACTTTAATTCTTGAACGGCTGAAGGGGAACCAATGGCGTTGTTTTATCAGTGCGATCCCTTCTACTCGGCGGGATCGTGTAAACACGCGAATACGCTATTCACTTGCTCTTTGTGGTGAAGGTGAATCCGATCAGGAGGTGCTACTCAACCTGCTAGCATACGTACTGGATATTTTTAAAAGCGTTCCGGCTTCGGAAGATAATCCGCTCACTAGACAACTCGATAGTTTGGTAGGTGATCGTGCTGATGAATGGCTTGGCAGGAACATCGAGCAGGCGCAGAATAATATGGGAGAGCTGGAGCACATATTCGTTAAGTTGGAGCGGCGTAAGGTTGAACCCTTGACGCTGAACACACAGCTGCGGGGCTTCTTCGATAATGTATTAGGTAGTCCCGATACGGCTGCAATACTTAATTTTATCGGTGGAAGCAAAGAGTCATCAGCAGAACATCTGCGATCCCAGCTAGTGTCCTCTCCGCGTAAAATTTTGATATTGCCAAGTCCAGTAGCGGGTGGGGAGCTTGCAAAATATTTTGTTTTAAGTTCCCCCAGTTGCAATCTAATTACTGGGAGCGGTGATGGAAAAAATTTTCTCGATGGCCCTCAGGGGGATAATCCGACAACTGAGGGCCTTAATACTACAAAACAATCAACTATAAAGAAAAATGACGATTCTAATTATATGGATTATTTTTATAATAATCAAATAATGATCTCCGTCATCATAGTTGTAGTGGAGTTTCTAATATTAGGGTGGTACATGTTTTCCAGTTGATGGTAGATTACTTCCAGATTTTCCCGGGAGTGCTGCTTAAAGTCAGTTCCTGACACTCCATCTCGCTCACAGCCTCCCGATTTCCCGGCATATCTGCAACAACCCTGCCATCCTCTGCTGAAGCACGGTGCCGAGCACCATAACCCCTTCCAGCAACCTCGCGCCCTCGCTGTCAGCCTTCAGGCTTTCCAGCCGCCCGCGCAGCAGGGCATGCTCGATCTCGATCAGACGCAGCACGTCGTGCAGCCCGGCATGGAGGTCCTCAAGACCGGGCGTGTGTGCGGGCGGAGGCAGGAGCGGATCTTTCGGCATGATAATCCCTTCGACAGAACGCTGTTTCTGTGCGAGGATCTGAACATGATGAGTGACGGGTCCCGCAACATTACGATTCACATAACTACGTTTTTCCGACTTACATATCAAGCGGAAAACCGTATAGCATCCTCATTTTGTGATGAGGACAGAAGACGTGGCCCGCAAACGCCGACAGAAGCGCCAGCTCATGGATGAACAGATCCGCCTGATGCGTGAGCGTGGCGAGCGTCTCCGTGAAGCCGCTCAGAGCATCGGCATCACCCACGCCGCAAAAGCTGCTGGCGTTCCCTACACCACCCTGCGGGACTACATGAACGGGGGAGAAATGAAGTTCTCCGCCATTGCTTCACTGGCCCGCGTCTGTGGTGTCTCCCTGGACTGGCTGGCCTTTGGCCACGGCACTGGTCCCGGAATTGACAGTCCGGACGGAATAGTCAGCGCAACCCGACAGATTGTCATTCCCTGGCACGATAATCACGAGGATGGCCTGCGGATCGGTCGTGACTGGCTGCAGAACGCCATTGCCCGCGACCTCTCGGCCCTCTGCCTGATGACCAGTGAGGGCGATGCGATGGAGCCGACGCTGGCGTCAGGCGATCTGGTGATCGTCGACCGCAGTGTGACGACCGTCACCGCCAGCGCCCTCTATGCGCTGGAAAGCAGCGGCACGCTGATGATCCGCCGCCTCGATCCCCGTCTGGGTGGTGGCGTGCGGGTCATCGCTGACAACCATCGCTATCCGCCGCAGGATATCGAAGAAAACAGACTGGACTGCTTCCGGCTTCTGGGTGAAGTTGTGTGGACCGGTGGTGTGCCCAGACCGTAATGGTCTGGCTGGAAACGACCAGCGAAAAGCCAATTGTTATAAAATACGATATTTCGTATTGACTGCGGGCGATATCTCGTAAATTATCCTTCCTATCAGGCACGCAGGGTCGGCGCTTTCCGCCCCTTCTGCCATCGGGAGGTCATGATGGTTTCTCTGCCAGTCTGGGGTCGTACACCCTGTCGGATCGCGTCGTTCAGCGTGTTTTCTGTTCCTTATGGCGCAGGAGCATCCTGACATGCTGCTTCTGACAGTCCTTATCATCGTCGTTGTGGTGGTCGGGATCATCCTGCTGGTGTGCCTGGATAAATTTGCCGACTGGCTCATGGCCACTGATGTCCCCTATCCGATCGCCATCATGCTCTTTACCTATGTGCTGGGCATGCTGCTGTTCCACCGTCATGACTGACCGGGAGAGTGCAATGCCCCTCAATGACGCCATTCTGCACGCAGGTCAGAACGCCTCGGACAAAAAAGCCGCCCGCCTTGCTGCCTATGAAGAAGAATATGGCGCGGAAGAAGCTGAAAACCGCAAGGAACTTCGTGACATGACGGGGTTCTCAGCCGGTGTCTGCGCCGTCTGCGGGATCATCATGTCGATCCCCTTTCATCCGGTCTTCGCGTTTTGTTTCGGGCTTGTCGCATGGGTCTATCCCCGCAGGCCGATGCTGCAAAAACGCAAGACCGCAGAAGAACGGCGGCGGTTCTATGGGCTCGACTGAATAGATCCTAATTAGAAACCATCTTTACTGAATAAATCAAATAATTCTGCACGAATACAGTCGGTGAGACAGAAGAGTATCCGACTGATCCCAATGCCACGGTCTTTTCATCATCTTCTCACAAAAAAGGAAAATATCTCTATGTCCTCACGCTCTCTCAAAATGCTCGGCGGTGCTGTTTCTCTGACAGCGATGATCCTGCTGTCTGGCTGCGCATCGGAAGGTAACGAAAGCCTGAAGAACGAAACAGTGATCTCCATCGACCAGAAAATTCAGGATGGCGTCACGACAAAAGCCCAGATCCGGGCCCTGTTCGGCGATCCCCGGGAAAGCTCATTTACCGATAGCGGTCATGAACAATGGCGCTACTCCTTCACCAACGCCTCCTCCGACGCGGCGAACTTCATTCCGCTGTATGGCGATCTCCATCAGGGCACACATGGCACCGAGAAAACCCTGACCGTTCTCTTTAACGGTGACGTCGTCTGGCATCACACCATGAATGCCTCAGCCGTTAAAAGCGGAAGCGGTGTCTTCTGATTTAACATCCGGCATCTCGGATGCCGGGTGACTTCTGCGTCCTCCATGAAATGGACTCTCTTCATGAAACCTTTCCTGTCTTTACCCCTGTCGGCCATGGTGCTGCTCACCGTTTCTGCGCACGCCCAGACGGGTCATCAGAGTGATAAACAGATGGTGACTAACGCACACTGGCTCAGCGCGGAACAGGCCCGACAGGCCACATCCTCGGATACCGCTACCCTGAAGGCCGTGCCAGACCTCACGAAAACAGCCGGACAGTATCACGATCTGTGCAACACAGGCATGACACCCAAAATCCTGTCTCTCGATGTTGGTGGTGCTCTTGGCACCCTTACGGCAGTCATCGAGGAGGATACAGCCTGCTTCGGGGGCGATGGCGCCCGTTACACCCTTCTCGACAGAACACATCATGTCATGTGGCAGAATTCCGCTGCCGCCATTGCCATTCTGGAAAGCCGTCATGACGGGGTTCGCGATCTGAGTTTCGGTGGACCGGGGCCAAAGGTTCCTGTCTGGAGCTGGTCGGCAGCCAGACAGGCCTATCAGTTACGCACCGTCATCGACACAGAATAAAAAGACCCCGCCATGAACAGGAATGACATCGATTTTGAAGGGATCAAGACCCGGTTAGGTCTGTTCTGGGAGACCCCCGATGAACTTGTCCTGGCAGCACTGGGCAGCACCGTTCTGGCGGGGTTTCTGTCCTGTGCTTACCGCCATGCCGAACGCAATATGATTTCGGTTCAGCACGCCGGCTTCAGCGGGTTTCATATTCTGAGCATCATACTCTGGCTGACCATCGCCAGTTTTGGTGCGTCCTGCCTCAGTCGTCGACGGGCGTCGTTCAATATCCCCCGTCTTTACTGTGATCGCGCGTCATGGGGCATGGCGCTGTTCTGTCTCGTCAAAATCTACGTTTTTCTGCAATCCTCTCAGACAGAGACAAGCAGTTTTCTTTTTGCGTTCTCGACCTTCCATCTCTATTTTACGCCCGGTTCCGGCATTCTGTTTCTTCTTGCTGCGCCCGTCCTGCTGTGGCGTGCAACCCGCATCGAAAAGGCAGAAGAGACTGACAGAGAACAGGACAAGCCAGAGCCTGAACTGCTGCCGCCATATGATGACAAAAACGACTGAATGGTAACCAGCCTCCCGTCGGGGAGGCTGGTCCGGTCTATTCATTCCTCTGCGCGTCTGTTTTCCACAAGGCGCAGAATACTGATGACGCCATTCAGTTCCGGCACGTCTTCCGCCAGCCTGTCGCGATAGGCCACAAGCAGCGGAAAAATGACGGAAGAGACGATGTTTTCGAGATCCTCATGATCGATACTATTTGGGCGCGCCATAAGAGTTATCCTTTATTTATGGCTTGACACCAAGGCACTCCATCAGGGACTGCTGAACTTACAATCCTTAAAGACTCTCCTTGGGAATGAAGGGACATCCCCTCATCGCCAGCAACCCAAATTACCACTCAGTTCCTTCTCACTCTGTACTCGCGCGGGCGCACGCGCAGGGGTAGTTTCTGCCCCTGTTCAGCCTCGCGCGCTGATAGTCTCCTGCCCGATGCACGACGTCCCTCCTGATGACAGACACGCTGCGCGACAGCCGCCTCGATGGCTTCCGTGCAGATGGCCTCCAGCCAGTCGGGGTGCGCCATCATGTCGAGCCAGATCACCCGCAGCAGGGGACGGTCCGGCTGGCTGAACCAGTCCTGCTTCTCCGCCAGACGGTCCAGAGAGGCTTCCTCGACATCCGTCCGGCAGATCCGGTCGGAGCCCAGCATGCCCATTACCTCGATGCAGACCAGAGGGATCTCCTCCTCTGGCGCGCAAAGACCGAAATCGCTGCGCAGATACCGGCCGTCTTCCAGCCAGGGGTGGCAGCACAGGTCGAGTTCATCGGGCACCCTCTGCACGAGGGTTTCCCAGACAATGCGCTCGGGCGCTGAGTCCAGTGTCGTGCCATCGGACGCCTGCGCTCCCGAGCGCGGCAGATCAGGATAACGGCGGGCGAGTGCTTCGAGCATCCGCCGCCAGTCGCCGAGGCTTTCGCCCAGCAGGTCCAGATGCCGGGCCTCGGGGCCGCAATAGCGCATCATGTTCGAGACCGGTGGCGCACCCAGCCGCTCGGTGAGTGCCGCCATGACCTGCAGGTCCTCGTCCGTTGCATCCCACGGCGAGAGACGACGGGTCTGGCGAAGACGGCGGATGGAATGAGACGAGGCAGATCGGCCTGTCTGATGGCGTGTAATCTGGTAACGCATGATGAAAATCCTGTAGGTCATCACCGGACAGGAAAAGTCCTGTCCGGTGAAAAGCTGATGAGAAAACGTGATGGAGAGATGATCCGGCGCTCACGCCGAAGCGGGGCTGTCCATGATTTCCTGAAGGGTTTCTCCAAAATCTTCGAGGAGATCACCGAGCAGCAGCACATGGCCTTCCAGCGGGCGGCCAAAGGGGAGCGTGTCGTCGGGACCGTCATCACGGGCGACACACAGGGCGGGCAGCAGCACGTCGTGCACCTGCAGCCAGACAGTGATCAGCCGGTCGAGGTCCGTTTGGGACAGAGAGAATTGTTCAGCAGACATAAGGGATAATCCTTGGTCCGACCTGCCCTGCAGACGCAGATCGACACCGGCACGCCGTGACGCGTCCGGGGACCGAAAAGCCATCTGGGGCAGGCCATGAAAAAGCAGGTATTGAGGGAGAGAAAGAGAGAAAAAGCGTCAGTAATCCCTGCCGGAGAGATCGAAGGGCAGCAGATCGTCTTCAGGGCAGTCGAGCACACCGAGGTGCTCCAGTCCGGCCTGCAGGCTGTAGCCCGGCGCGCACTCCGTGAGGAACCAGTGCGGGTCAACAGCCAGACCATTGATGACGGGGGCTGCGTCCACTGCTGTGGAGGCCGACAGGCAGATCAGGTCCGATGCATTGATCTGCCTGCTGAGAGCGTCAAACAGCATCAGATCCCTCTGTGGATCTGTCAGGCCCAGCAGGTCTTCGGGCGCCAGACCCGCCAGCCGACCGCTGGAGGCGGCATGCACGATCAGACTCATCGGTGTATGGAACATCAGATGCGGCCAGAGCTCCCGGGCTGCGCGATGCAGGCAGAGACCCGGCAGGGCCAGAGCCGGATCGTCATCCGCGAGGAAGCGCCGCAGGAAGTGATAATTGAACACGGCGATGGCGTTTGGTGCGTCCATGCCTTCTTCGGCAAAGACCAGCGGCTCATCGAAGCACAGCCGTCCGTTGGCATCGTGATGGAGGTCCATCATGCGCACAGAGTGCCACACCGTCGAGACGGTGAGCGGGGTCCACAGGATATTCTGCACCACGACCACGAAGCGGCTCCCCTCGGCAAAGCGGGTCATGGGTCTGGCCGGCCACCAGCTGAGCAGGCGCAGGCGAAGGGACGTGAGGTGTCCCACACCATCAGCGCGCAACGCACCGACCGGTGCGGTGGAAGAGAAAAACGAAGATGAAATCTGTGTCATGAAACATGTCCTGATAAGGCGAGGAAGGACACGGCGGGAGCATACAGGCCCAAACGCCACATCCTTCTCTCTGGGAACGAAGGGACCAGTCCCTTCATCGCCAGCCCTCAGGACCAAGGATGTCCCTCTGTCCGACTGCCTTCTCTCAGACCCCAGATACGGACGACATGGAAGGTCTTCCGTTATGGCACTCCGTTCTGCAGACGGCAGTGCGCGAGGCGCTGTCATGGCCTGTCAGTGACGGCTGTGGTGTCACTCGTCTGAATCCGGCAGGAAGCGCACTAAGGGTGCCTTGGTCTGTAGTCATTTTTATGCTGGATCTCTGTCACGGTTTTGATGCGGACAGGAGACGTTTCCGTAACACCTATGATCCGGGTCTCAACGCCGATTTCCGTTGGTTGAAGCTGGCGGGAAGCAAGGTCTGATTCCGGGGGAGCAGATGATTGTGTCAGATCCGGGGAATTCTTTAGTTCACATGAAAAGGGACGGTTTTCATGGAAGATGTCATAGGGTGCCGTATCAGAAGACCATCAGATTCCGTTTCGGATTTCCGGTAACGGTGGTTGGGGATATGCGGGACATCTGTCCGCTCTGGTGCGAACTGTGTGCTGGCGTAGCACGCAGTCATGGATATTGGACGACACATGCTACGGGAGGCTGCGATGACCAGGAAGGCCAACGATGATATCGGGAGTCTGATCCGCAGAGTCCGTCGCGCATCTGGGCGGAATACGCTGGCACTTTTTATGAAAGATCATTTTTCCGATCTCCAGAAAGAAATCGGAAGCCGGGCGGACTGGCGCATGCTAACGGAATTTTTCATTTCCCGCGGGCTGAAGGATGCCTCTGGCCAGAGTCCGTCACCGGACACCGCCCGTCAGACCTGGTATCGCGTTCGTCGCAGGCAAGCGATAGAACAGCAGAATACACTCTTGGCTGTGGCACCGAAAGTACGTTTCCCTGATTCCGCCAGGCGTCCTGAAGTTACCGCTCCGATACAACCGCCTTCAGTATCTCCTGTGCCGGTTCGTCCGGCGGATAACTCTGTTGCCGGGCCTGACAGCCTTCGATCTGATGCGCCCGTTACGGGGCGTTCTGTCGCCGAGAAGTTGCGACGGGCAGAGGAAATGATTCGGGCTGGCGCTCTGCCTTTGCCACCAAGGGTGGGCGCATCTGGCACGAATAAATAGATATCACGCCAACGTGATATCTATTCTGGTGTCGTGTCTTTCATCGGATCGTTACGGAGATTTGGCACAATCAGACATGGAGTGGCACAAGTAGAAATATGTTAAAATACTCAGTTTTAGAAATATTGTTCTAGTATAATCAAAATAACAAAAAATATAGATATTGATTATTTTTCAAGACGAGTGATTTTGGTTGGGGATGATCCTGGAAATGAAGGAACGCTCCTATGGAAACGAATCCACATCTTGTCACTGAACATGATCTCTCCAGCGAAGAGGACGAGCACAGGGGGGCACGGCTCCCGGTTTTTCTCTTTCCGACCGGCCGGGGAAATCG
>VNJS01003323.1:0-18889 GCA_008042575.1 Drosophila watanabei | reverse complement strand
TGTCTTCTCATCTGCTCATCGAAGTCATTTGCGGCTTGATGGCGCACCATCCTGGCCAGGCCAAGAGCCAACGTCGAAGATTGGAGCGCCCAGAGCCAGGAGATCAAATGTCATCAAGTTGTCAACTTCGTTAGCATGCCACAAGGCAGCGATCGGAGCTGGGCTTTAAGATCTTTCTTGGCCTGGCTGGCTGGCTCAATACACTGCAGGGATTTCATTATACATTTCAAATAACAAAATTTAATTAATTTAATTAAACAGTTTTTCTGGTGCCGGTAATATAAATTAATGTTCGAAACCCAAAAATGGTATAGACACAGGTTCAAATGGGAAAACTTTTATATCTGAGCCAAAACTCCTTAATTATAACATAGTTTTGAAAAACATTTTCCAAACTAAGCAAAAATATATACTTATTGATTTTGTTATCGAATTCGATTAGTTATAAATATTCTTACAAAGATTGTCTAATTTTTTAACTTAATATAATCAAACATCAAGTCTGCCTGTTGGTTTTTTCGCACCGTGTTACCAAAAATGGTGGAATGAGCGCCTTATTGATGGCCGAGGAGAAGTCGCCGACTTGGCCTGTCTTGTTACCCTGGCAATGGATACGGATACTGCACGTATGCTATATAGCATACGGATACGAGTATGTGTATACCCCCCAGTACACACACACACACACTGTCAGCCTATAAATAAAGATTAAAATCTGCAAAAAAAATATACAAAAAAGTAAGCAGAAGAAGTCCGTCTAAGTCCCGTCCTGCTGGAAATTGTCAGCAATTAACCCGCGGGTCACTGCCGGAAAACGCTTGCAGTCCTGCGTACGTCCCAGACTCCAGATTCCAGACTCTGTGATTTATGCCACCAAAAGTATAAGGCCTAAACCCACAATCAAGGCCAGCGGGTAGGGGTTCGGAGGAAGAAGACTGAGCGGAGAATTACAGTCCTGACACGTTCGCCAGGCGGAAAAACAAAGACAGAATGCTTTTCTACCTGAGGGAGATGGACATAACTCATTTGCATTGAATGAGAGAGAATGAAGGTGAAGGGGAGAGTTTAAGAACTCAAGATTATGAGGAATATAGGGAAGGAGAGAAAGAAATTAGTGGAACTCTCTTGGGGTTCTTTAACAAAAGGATTTTCATATTTAAAGCTAGAGTAAGATCTAAACGGTTAGATTATATTTTTAGAAACATTTTTTCGAAAGAAAATGTCTTTAAGTAGACCTTTAGTTCTCTTTTTATTGAGTTTATTTTATAAAAAATATTAATGTAATATATTGTAAGCTTTGTAATATTTTTACCTTATTAAAAACCAGCAGCATTGCGACTAACGAGCCATGTTTCAGCAACGTTTTGCTCCCTGGTTGACAACACAAACAGCACTGCCTCTGCTGCTGCGTTTAAGCCAGTTAACCCATTAAAGCCTGCTATGCCGTCGTCGGTATTTTACCTGGGCTTCGTTAGCGAGCGAATTGGCACCTGGCATTCAGTTGCGAGCAGCGCGGCGAGCGAACAACAACGAAAAACTCGGTGCGACGCGATTTGAATTTATTTGTGTTGCTCCAAATGCAGAGAGTTCGCTAGAACCCAGAGAATCTCTCAGAGAAATACACAGAGATCTCTAGAGAGAGAAGAGAGAGAGAGAGAGAGTGAGAGATCTGGACGGGAATAAATATTTTCCTGGCAGCTGCACAAAACTCCGCCGTTGCAGTTGCAGTTCGCATGCGGCGCTGCCAACAACGCGACGCGCAATTCGAGTTTGATTTTCGTTTCGTTTTGGCTTTTCTCGGTTTTCCACTACGTGTTTTCTGTGTGCTGTTTTTCTCTGTGGGAAAATGCGACAAATTATCCGGCTTCGTTCATTAAAAATTACAACGTTTTGTTGCTGGTAATTGAGCGGCAGCGGCAGTTGCTTTTGTTTTGCCTTTAAAAGAGTGAAACAGGTGCGTGAACCAAAACCGAATCGAGTTGTTGCACAAAAACCGAAACATATAAAAACAACCACCAAAAAGAGCATGAAGCATAACTTAACTTGTATAAAAATCATTAAAAGTGCATTAGTTAAGCCAGGCTTTCCCAGAAAACTCATCTCGCCGCGGCTGCAGTTCTAAGGCCTTTCATCAGTCAATCCAGCAGTCAGTCAGGCAGTCACTCCGTCAGTTCGTCAGTCTTAATGCACCTGCAATGACTCGTTAAAAACTATATAGCCTTTGGCTCTGAGATGCCCCCTAATACCTTCCGGACCTCACGGCCATTAAAGAGAAACAATTTCGCACTAAAAACCAACCCACGTCGGGTGGCCAAAGTGCTTTATAAGACCAACAGCCCATAAAGTGATCTCAAAAAAAGTCAGCAAAATGCGGAATGTATGATAATAATAAAAAATATATACATATGTACATATATCTGGCAAAAGGCATACGGTTTTTGGTCAGTTTGGAGTTTGGCTGCAACGCCAACGCAAAATTCTCGGGACTCTGATATTTGGTTTATGAGTTCTGCCAATTCGTGTTTTTGAGTGGGTGACTGTCTTGGTTATAACTTGAGGTTTTAGGCTAGTTCTAACCTTGGCATGCCATGAGAGATTAGGATTTTTTTTATTTTGGCACTCTTGGTGTGGTTTATGGAGCACTTTTAGAGAACTAGATTTGGGTTTAGTTATGTAAATTTCAGGTTCTTGTAGAAGATCTTGGATATTTGTTTATATTTATTAATGTAAACTTTATATAAATATTTTAGAATATTAATTACCTTTCAAAACCCTCACTTTCTGAGTTATCAATAAAAATTCTCATTGTATCCCACTGTTTTCTGAGCTTTAAAAATTCCAAGAATGCTCTCATCCGTGTGTCAGCAATCCGCAGCCATAATTCATCATACAAAGTATCCCCATTTTGTTTCTGTTGTTGTTGTTCTTACCATTTTGCATAAATGTCCAAGTCATGTCCCGAGGGTCGTAAAACGTGCCTTTAATTTATCTAATAGATATTTGAACTGCCCATCACAGGGGGCTGACGTGGAACAAATGTTGGCCATTAGACTGCATGTTCAGCATAAATGAAGCATTGAGCCATAATGGCAGCCACAATAATCGTTGTTTTAACCCTTTCACAGTTGGCCAAAAGGAAAAATGCTGCCAAGGCGCACTTAATTAACATGCAACTGGCAATGTTCGCGTAAACAAAAATGAAAACAACAACGACGACGACAGCCACGACAAGTTAACGACAACTATAACGACAACAACTAAACACGTTAAAAAGTGCAATCCAAAATTATAAAAAAATAACGAGGAAAACGTGAAAAACAAAGCAAGAAAAGGTCTCGTTTCCTCGCCAGAAGGTGACGACGAGCGGTCTAAGTTTCGCCAATCAGTCAGCTAATGATGCTGCGACTTGGGGCTGCAACTGCGGATTCGCCCCGCAGCTGCTAATTAAACTGCAACAACGCCGACGACCCACAGCAATTACTGCAACAACAGCAACAACAGCTTCCCAGCATTCTGGTATCAGCGAAAAATAAACCATAATGTAAGTATACTCTGGAAAACATGACCAAAGATTGAAGCTCAATAATGCCATAACAACAGTGACATTTAGTGGAGCTTCTCCCTTTTATGTGGAGTTTATTGTACTTTTAGGTTGCTTCTTTAATAATTAGTAATTAATAATGAACCGGAAATATATTTTGATAAGAATTCTTTTTCGGAAATTCAGTTTATAAGTTTGTGTTCTTAGAAAGTTCTTGAGGTATTCTGGTAGCTGCAGTAAATACTTTTCTTAGAATTTATTTATGCAACTTAAAGTTCTTAATAGGAAAAAGGAAATATATTATTCAATTATGCAAATATTCATTTATATCATATAATAAAACTCAGGTTGTACTTTTTAAATAAAAACATAGAATTCAAAATTCTTAATCTGAAACTCGATTATTAAAGCATAAACAATATATTTCCCTTAATCAGTTGTTAATTTACTTCTTAATTTCCTTTTTCTCTTAAAGAATATTAAAAACAGAAGGATAGTAAACTTGGTAGAATGTTTAATTGTTTATTTAGTGTTCAAAATTTATTTTAATTCTCTTTATCAATCATTTTGGTATACATCTTCTTTAAACTCTGAACAAGTATGAATTCCTTTTAAACCATTTATATTTAAAACAAATATCTTTACTCTTAGCAAGAAGTATATATTATAATTCATTTTAAAAATATTTTGATAACTTATATATATATGATATATCTTACCTAAATACCTAAAAAAGGTTCAGTATCTCATATCGCTGCGTGCAATGACTGCCATTTGGCTTTCTTTCCGTTTTGCTGCTGCTGCTGCAGTTAAAGTTGCAGCAGCAGCAGTAGCAGGAACAGCAGCAGAAACAGCAGCAGCCACCCCATCGACTTTCTAAGCCAGTTGCCAATTTAGTGCATTTGGTGCTGATTTGGCCCGAGTGGCGGGAAACGGGAAAACTGGCCAAAACTGGCGGTCGTTGGTTGTCGCCAATTGTTTGCCGGCTCTCCTTATTGCCATTGGGAAGATCTCGGAGACCGCAGCCCGAAGCCGGAGGACCGACCGAAGATTGTGCAGATTGCAGATTGCAGACTCCAGACAAAAAAAAAAAAGACGCAGTTCGAGAGGAAGACTGGGTCGCGTGTTTGACACAAATGCCGCGAATAGTTTTGAAGGCGGTTTGGCCCCACTGCGATTTATGGTCAAGACCAGCGTTGACTTGTGCAAACAAGAGTTGTGCTTGTGTTTGAGTTTGAGCTGTGTGTTTTTCCTACCATGTTTCTCTTCTTCTTGGCTTCCTGTGCCTGCGCTGATTGCGTTTTAATAAGCCAGGCCAAGATACCTTTCAGCCATTTGGTTGCATGTTAACTTTAAGTAGCAGGAAAACCAATAATCAGCCAAAGACAACCGCAGCAACACGCAAACGCGCAGAAGTTGGCCAGTTGCTAACTTGGCTCTCGTGCCATTCCGGCCAGGCAATGGGTCAGCATGGGTTAAAGTTGCCCAGCCATGATGGCCTCCGGGCTAATGTTGGCCATATCTATTGAGTGAAATCTCGCCTTCGATTGTGCTTTGCCTTTCAATGAGCCAAATACTCAATGCCAGGCAATTGAAAGAATGCTTCTGCTTCTTGTATGCAAATAAATTAATATAAAATAATAAAAAGAATAAAGTATAGGTAAAGGTATTCATTAATTTGATTAAGATGAAATCAGCCTTTGTCTTTGAAATGAGGAAAATATCTTTAAGATACTTTACTGCAAGTATGCTTGGAACGCAGTGAAGAAGTCATATCCGACCCTATAAATCATATATACCCGTTCCAGATATTAAAGCATTTTTGGCTGAGTTATGATCGATTTTCAAAATCCAAAGTCAAACTGAAAAGGTATATAAACTTCGGCTTCCCAAACTTTGCTTCCCTTCTTGTTTTCCTTTGTTATATAACATAATAATTATTACAAAATGTCAAGTACCTATGTCTCAGTCTGTATAAAATGTCAAAATGATTTTAATAGCCTCAAAACCCTAACGATAACTCGTTTACAGCGATTATAGCTCCCTCAATGGTCCATTCATGTTTTTTGATGGATTATATGGTTTCTAATAAAAAGCTTTTTATTTACCTTTATCAAGTTTGCATAATAACAAATTCCATTTCAAGCTATCGATCTTTGGAACAATGGGAAAACCTTTATTGTTTATTGGTAGTTAGAGTTTCCATTTTTTTGAAGGCGGCTTTCCGCCTTTGATGTTCAAAGATCTATGGAATTGGCTTCGACTTAAGGCAGTTGCATTGGCTATTTGGCAATTTGTCGCTGAAATACGGCAAGTGTTTGGCTTAGATGCCAGGCATAACTAGCTGAGAGTAAGCCGATGCGGCCTGTTGGCCAAGATCGATTGGCTGCGGCTCGTAATAGGCTTAGAGCTTAACGCTATTGGGAAATGCATTCAACTTCGAATGCCATTCATGAGCCATTGGCCACGCCCCGTTGACCCTCAGACCACATGAACTTGGCTTATCAAATAAACAAATAAACAACATACACATACACACACTATAGCCAGCTAGCCAGCCAGCAAGCCGCCAATAAATGTCCGACAGTGCAAAAAGGCCATAATAATAAACTTAAATAGACAGACGAAAAAAGCCTCCGACTTAATGCTTACAAATTTGAGCGTTAGCTTCGAGCTGCAGCTCAAAAAACAACAAGAACCATTGACGGGACGAGGGCAATAACAAGTTTTTTATGCGCTCCGCTGTGTTGTGTCTAAGCATTGTTTTAGCGGCACTCATTAGCCAAGTTATGAACACCGCTGTCGCTGAGCACTGCGGCAGAAAAAACAAAAACCAGTAGCAGCAAAAACAAACAAACAACAGTTTTGCAGCAACAAAAACAAAGCAAAATATGGTTAAAACGCTTAGGCTTAGGCAGGAACACTGTTTGCTAACAATTTGCGACTAAGGTTAAATAAATAGACTAAAAAACAGGTCTATAAATATCAGATAATATAAAAATGTGTCCAAAATGGATGGGTAAAATATGCATTTTCTTTTTAGAAATATTAAATACATTTGAAAATGTTTATATTTGGGTGAATTTATAATATAGAAAGGGAAAGTCTTAAAATATTGTCCTAAAAACGCAAATTTACTTCTTTAAAATATATTATATCTTTATCAATATTGTTTTAAGCACTTTAAGTTGTATAGACAGTAAATGTGGATTTACATTATTATTTACCCATCGTAACCTCTAAGAACCCCCACATCCTTTAATTTAATTAATAAGCTTTAAATTTCAAGATTTTATATAAATAATGTGATGCTTTATATTGGATTTTTCTTTTATCAAAACGTTTAATTTAGAATTTTCTTTTACTAAAACGTTTAATTTATAATAACTTAAAATTTGTTACTGAAACATTGGGTTTTTATCTGTCTTCAGAAGGCTATATATTTGGTTCCTTGATACTGATTCAAATCTCTAGAGATTTCCTTATCTCCCCTTGAGAAGCATAAAATAAAACAATAAACTAAGGAAACCCATTAATCTAGTCTTTATAGTTTACTATAATATACCGCAGTTTATAAACTTTTAGCACCCTCTGTCTATTAGAAATTCGATGCGTTTTTCCAAAGCATTTTTTGTTGTTGTAAAGTATTTACAGGTATAAACGTCCCGTTCCCATGGCCCACCCAATCCATTCGAATCGAAATCGAGCGTTTCTAATACACACACGTTCGTCGTAATCAATTAAATGAAATCTGAGCCGGGCTTAGCTCAGCCGAAAAGCGTTTGTTGGGGGTTTCTAATGCCCCTCCAATTGCTACACTACAAAGTTGCTACGAGGAGTCGTGTCACAAGCAAAAAAAAAAAAGGAAAAACAAAACAGAAAAAATTGGTTTCTCTTTATATATTTTTTTGTTACTCATTTTTGTGGCATTGTTTGAGCGATTTGTTTGAATTTTGCCGCCCGACTCCGAGACTGGGGGGAAGATGCCTCGCCAGCTTTTTGGGTATTTCTTTTCAAAAAAAAGAGTCTCTTTTTTTGCCTTTCCTGAGCTGTGTGTGTGGCTTGGCCTTTTATCCCAGTCACGCTGCAAAGTTATTTGCGCCGCCGCGTCGTGCAGGGACCAAGTTCTCTTCTCTGTTATTATGCCAGCCGGTTTCATCGTCATAAAGCTGGAACTACAGCCACAAAAAAAATCAAGAAAAAGCTAAAAAGTACAGATAAAAAACGTCTTGGGTCTGCAGTTTTCATTTGGTGGATATCCGAGCCCTCTCACAGTCTTTTGATTTATGCAGTTGACGTCGTAAACTGTTGCAGTTTCTGTATTTTGATATGGTTTAGGGTATGGGGAAGGGTATTTTGAAGGTATTTTTTAAGGGGTTCTAGAAATTATTATTAAAAGTAATAAAAAGGCAATAAAATGCTAACTTAACTTTGGGTAAAAAAATGTATATATAATTCAGGTATAAAACTAAAGCAAACGGTTTCTAATGTTGCACTTATTTTGAATATTTTTAAAATGCAAATAATGCATCTTTCAGAAAAAGAGAATCAACCTTTTGTAGTTGCATCCTTACAAGTATCCAATTACCAAAGAAATATACAGATTCTTTCTTCTGTGATTATTTACAAGGCTTAAAATTTTGTTGTGAAAAAACAAGGCTCACACTAAGGGTTGCCAAGCTGCCAATATTGAGTTATTCATCGTTTGGCTTATTTTGACTAAAAAGTAAGTCAGCAAACTTGTTATGAATGCGACAAGCGTCTGGGTTATGTGTGCCTGCAAATGGCAGGTAATTCATGTACAGACTGAGTGCTTTTTTTCAGTTTTTTATTATTTTTTGGAGGTGCCTTTGCGATGAATGAAATCAGCTCTCAGCCTTGCGAACTGCTTCCGCTCGGCGGCTATTATTATTATTATTTTTATGTCTCTGTCTGGCCGGGTCTTAATGTTCAATTATAATTTGTACAACCGACTGGCACTTGAATGAAGGTTAGACTTTGGCGAATTTTTTTCTATGCCTTGAGGCATAATTTCAAGTGTTAAGATACATATAATGAAATTACTTCATTCGCATTGTGGCCTGAAGTTGAGGTGAGTTGATTTCTCATTGTTGCGGTCAAGTGGGCTAATGACTCTTGGTAACTCGAGATGCTGGCTCTTGTGGCCATAAAAGTGTGATTTGTGTAATAGTTTTTTTTTTCGGACACGCCAATTTATTGCGATCTCCTGCTTGGAGCTGTCAGCGGCATTCCAGCGCCTATTTCTGCGACTATCGAATATCAATTTTCAGTTTTCGAATTCCCAAGCCTCGTTTGCATATGACACACAAAATAATAAAAAAACATAACACAAAAGGTTACTTCTAACGATGCCGTATGTGTGGATCGATAAATGCTGTCACCTTTTTTGCGTTTCGCATTGGACTCCAAATATTTGCATAAATTTCCGTAGAAGCGTTCCCCCTCCACCTGTGGCTCACCTGTTCCAAAAATGTGCGCAGTTCAAACCGGGGCTTCGTTGACTCGAAACTCATTTTCAAATTTTCGTTTATGCGCTCACGACTTGGCCATAAAGTGCTTGGAATATTTGCAAAGTCTGGCTGGGGCTTTGGCCAGTTACTTTCACATTTCCAATTGAAATTCAATTACGAAACGCGGCCCAAGGGGGAAATCAATGCAGAAAGTGTTAATATTTATTAATTGATCGAGGGGAGAAAAGCCCCAAAAGCTACAATTAATACAGGGAAGTAAAGGCAAGGCTTTCAGGGAAACAAATCCATGTTTAATGTAAGCAAAAGTTTTTTTTGAAAACGGGAAGAGTATAAATATTTGAACAACAGATTTTGCTGAACCTTTCAAAGCTATGATTTATCTATTAGGCGGGCTATAAAAGTTCAAGATTTTACCTTGATCAATAGGAAATATAAATGATAAAAGGTTAGAGTTTAAAGTACATAAAATATAGCAAAAACACAAACTAGTAAAGAGAAATAAAACAATGATAAATGTGAGAAAATCTTGCTTAGAAACTGACCTTAATAGATACATATATTTTCTACTATATTTCTAAAACCATTTGGTTTTGCCAACTTTTATGGCTTAATGCTCGACTGCTTCAAAGTTCAACTGAATTAATGGAAGTCATTCAGCAGTTTTGTTTCTATCCCCCATTTGATTTATCAGTTATCCGATTATATAACAATGTATTTATCCAATTAAGAGGCGGGGCTCAATTCATTTGACTCTGTGGCATCATCGTCGTCATCAGTTCAAGTCGTTTTGTAGCTTGTCATATGCAAATTGCGTATACGCCCCAATGGCAGCTTAACGCAAAATGTCAAGCTCACTCTCACAATCTGTCACTGACTTGTCGCTTGCGTTTATCTCTCTCTAAAAATAAAAACAAATAGCAATAAAAGGCAAGCGACCCCCCTGGAAATCTTTCTCTCATTAATAGTTGCTCCTCGTCTAACGAGCGTCGTCCGGCCAGAGGAAATACTTGGCCAGTGATGCAATAGAGCTCCATGGCTTTGATTTACAGTCAAGATACGTACGATAGCCTCACAATTGAAGGCATTGAAATTGCATTAAGATTGTTGATAAATCGCCGCTTGAGTTTTGAGCTGGCAATAATTGTTGCACAGTAGAAAAAACGGTTAATATGTTTCATACTTAGTTTTGTTGCTAAATAATTAATAAGCTATATATTTAGGCTTCTTCATATATACATAATTTTAAATAAATACCAGCATCAAAAATGTAAATAATATTGTTTTTGCTGGAAAAGAGCCTTTTGGTCCTTCGAGCCGGATGGTTAGTGAGTATCAGCTGCAAAATATTCATATAATAAATTCATTTCATTTCGTTTCATTCGTTTCTAATCTCATTTCTTATAAGTTATAATTAATTTTCCAAGTGTATCACGAGTGGGTGGCGCTCAGCCGGGGTCGAGGTGCTGATGATGATGATCGGATCGTCAAAGGCGATCACCTTTTTCGCTTAACGACTTCAAACGTTTGCAATTAACTCAAATACTGTATTTACAAGCAACCCCCCTCGAATAGCTCCGATCTCCGATCTGCGATCACCGATCGCCGTCATGGCTATAACATGGCTATATCATAATTTACAACTTCGACGGCGGTCAGGCTCCGGCGCACGCGTTCACCGCAACTCTGTTTTCGATTATGCGCCTCATGGCTCTCGGCGGTCCTAAGACTTCATCTGCGGCGGTACATGATCCCGTCTCCAGCCCAGGCAAGCACAAAAAAAAACAAAAAAAAAATAATAAAAACCATTGCTGGCCTTGATGGCTGCTTGCCCCCGGGCGGCGTTTTGTATCTCGCGCTTGCATCTTGTACAAGTATCTTTTGGCTGCCGGGCCGAGCCGCGCCGCCGCCTGCTGCTGCAGAATTTGTTAGCCTGTCGTAAACTGCGCCAAATCGCATAAATTATAAACGCCAAGCCCCGTTTATCGATATGCAAAACTACAAAAAAGGTATATATCGTGTTTTCCCAGGCGAAAGTGTCGATATGCCTTGAACCGAGAACGGTTTCTTCGTGCCTTGCGGCCGTCCGGCAATTTCTTTTAATTGATTTTCAACAGTCGTGTGAGCTTTTCCTTGTCTCCCCCTCTTTAAAGTCTAGACAACGCCAACGCATGAGATGTGGTTCGGTTGACAGGTGTTGATTGAAATGACCCAAAAAAAAAAATGAAGAAAAAAAAAAGACGAACCAAGGAACAATGCCTTGAAGATGGAGACATGAGTTTCACACTTTCGGGGTGTTTATAAACAGCTGGGAGAAACATTTCAGGAAAACAACTCAATCACATTAATGAGAAGAGTCTCCGTCTTAGGGGAAAAATATCAAATGACTCGACGGGTTTAAACTATGGCCAAGGGGGTAAAATCTATTGTAAGCACTTAAGGGGGAAATAAACTGAGGAATTCTTTGTAGTTTTTATGTCATGTAGCTCATTTTTTGATGCAAGATCTAGCTGCATTTAATGTAATGTCTATAAGGCAATAGAATTCATTATTTAAAAATATATAAATATTTAATTCAAGAAGAACAAAGCTAAGCTAAACACGAAATTTATGAAAAATTTTAATTGTTTTTGTTAATAATCTATTTTTTTGGTTTATTACCTTTTCAATGACATTTTAAGGCTAAGATATTTTACATAAAATTAAAAAGCAAATTGACAACAGGAAAACTATGTTTATTATTAATGATATTATTCTAAAAATAACCTGGAAATACCCAAAACCATAAAAGCCACAAACATTGTCTATGTTCAAATTTAGTTATATATTTTTTTTTTGTAGCTTGGTTCCCTGGTCGAACTCTGCTCTGTAAAAACAATAAATATAAATAAACATATTGCCGGCTGTGACGCACTCCCGCACAGTGACAGTTCCGCCGATAAGATAACACCGGCACGCACTCACTTTGTTCAGAAAAAAAAGAAAATATATATGTATATATAGCTTACACTGTGTCAAGTTGCATGTCATGCAAGTCTGGTAATGTACGGCACTTTAGATCTGTGTTTGAACAGAGGACAATCAAGCAACATGCAACATCAATGAATATTTGAGTTATAAAGCATTTTTGAAGAGTTTTATAATTAAAGGTAATTAAGGCAATCTTAGAAAGTTTAATCAATGAAATTTAAGTCAATAGAATGTCATAATAGTACAGAATTTGTGAAAATAAATAAGTTAAGATTCCTGCCATTGAAAGGTTTAATGCAACAGAAAGAAACTTACAAGGAGATGGGAAACAAATTAGAAGAAGCCATCAATATACATTAAAGAAAAAAAAATCTTGAATTGTAGTATTTTTTATTAGTATTGAATTGATTATACTAAACCTTAAACTCTGTTATTTAGTCTGTATTTATTACCCAGTCTTTCTAACTCCAAAGTAGACCAAGTTCTCTAGTAATCCCATTGATCGCTGCCACATTAGCTGCAACCAGCAATCGCCAGCGTTCTAATGACGCTAACTCTTCGGTCTTTTCATTCTCTAATCAAAATGTTTGTAAACTTAATTAAATGTTTGCTCTGTGGACAACAACTATCAATTGTTGCACTATTTACACAATTGCCGCCTTGTAGGGTAAGTAAGCGATGTCAAGTCGTTGTTCTTGTCGTCGGCTATCAGCAGATCGTCTATTGAACCCCAAGTGGCAGCCCATGAAATGATCGTTTTATTTCATAATTAGTAGTTGCCGCGAGCATTGATTTTGTAATTTATGTTAATAAGCCTGGCTTTGTTTTTCTACGGAACTATGAATATTGCATAAGGCGGCAACGAAATTTCATGCTCTATGAGCTATCCGAGAGAATTTCTACAAAAATGTCACGGCGTTGTTTGTATAAAAAATATACTTTTGGAGCTAAGTGAGCCGGTTTCCGATTCTGTTGAACTGTTAGTTATTTTTGTTGTGCTATTCATAAACACGTTTTGTGTTTTAGCCAGCGGATTTCACGGCTTTTAATTATGCGTTAGTGGACTCCCTCATTGCTATAATGTGGTTATAAATTGCCGCAATTATTTATGCGTCACACCCAATCGATTTTAGTTTTGCCAAAGGCTCTTCGCTGCCCACTATTTCCACAATGGCATGGAATACTCAAGATTTATCTTCAACTATTTTTAAGACCAACTACTGGTTTCTGCTTTCTTTTCTTGCTTTTTGGCCAGCTTGGTTTTATGTCTTGTAAGCTTAATTATTCTTATTCCAGAATTCAAGAATTTTATGGCCAGCCGTGTAACGCTCATTAAAGTTGTCAACTCAAATTAGTTTACCAGAATATCTTTCTTAATGACCTGGTCCTCTGTCCTCAAGATATCTCACTTTGGCATGTAGCAACTTCATTTCCCAACGCAGCTTCTGTGTGTGATTTAATGATGCCTTTGGCTCCGGCTCCGGCTGGAAGATCAAAAAGCCAGGATAGGGCGACACCTTTCTAAAATCATCAATCATGGCAAATGCTTCCGCTTCTAGCACTTTGCCGAGACCCCTCAGATACAGTGATACAAATACAGATACCAGTGTCGGCATAGAGTACACTAAAAGGAATTAGGCTTCTTACAAGATGTAAAAAATATCGAAAAAATATCGTTCTATATGCTTATACACTATGACATTTCCAAATTTTAAATATTGAAACTTGCAAAATAAATGTTTTCTTTCTCACAGCGAAAGTCAGATATTACATTTTAAAAATATTACATAGCACATTGAAATATTTGTAAAGTTGAATATAACGATTTATAAACCAGCGAAAAATATCGCATTCAGATATAAAATATCGATATTACATCAATTATCGAAGCATGATCGAAAAATATATTGCAAAATATATCGCACACAAATATCATCGTTAAAATATAGAGTTCGTATTGGCATTTGCTTTTAAAATTAATGAAATATCAATATGTCGATATATTCTCTTATCTCTAGTTGAAATTATATTTAGAAAATTACGTTCGATGTATAATTTTCTCCTTGTGTAATCGCAAGTTCGCTTATCGGGCGTCCACACAGTTTTGGAATTGGAATTGGATTCGGAATCGGGCTGTTTGGGTGTTGGAGCGGCGGACTCGTTACGAACTGGTTTTCGACTAAGCAGTCACTTACTTATATTTATTAATTATCGTATCGATAGCTCTCTCGTTTGAGCTCGGCCCCGGGGGCTAAAAGCCAAAACCTAAACCGAAAAAAACTACTAACAACAAAGATACACTTGGCATTGTGATTTTCAGCTCTTTTTTTCTGTGGGTTAGTTCTCGGATTGGTTTGTTCTTTAACGATCGTCAGCAAACAAAAAACAAAAAATAAAAAAAAGCGACAACCAAAACAAACACAAAAGATATACAAAACGCATACACGAGCGCGCTAACAGACACACAGATACTCGGCGGCACACACAGTTGCAGAGCATAAAGTTCAGGCGGCGTCGAACTCGTGAAGTTTTTCTCCCGGCAGCGCATTCAGTTCGATTCCGGCGATTTTCGAGCGCGGAGCGTTTAACTCGCACCGAAAACAATACGTACAAAATACGAAACAGAATATATAACAACGCGAAACTAAATCTAAGAAGCTAGTGAGTCAGTAACCAAAGTGCATCATCAGTGAGTGAGTGAGATTCTCTGAATGCTTCGGGCCATGTCGCCGTCGGAGTTCATTAATTTCGGCATAGAATTTCCATTAGCCCAAAAATAAGTGCGTCTATCAGTAAGCGAAAGCCAAAGCCAAATGCTAATTAAATGCCATTGCCGAAAGCCGAAAACTAAAGGCCATTAAGAAGTCGCGTACGCGGTGGGCAATGACTCGTCTTGCACGTCACACCGGCGATATGATGGTGCTTCCCGATTCCGATTTTCTACAAATCGGGGGCTACGATGAGTCAAAGTTTAACGAGAAGATAACGCACCTGACGCCCACCGAGCAGGAAGCAGTCAGGCGCTTCTGGAGGTAAAGAGAGATAATGGGGCCAAGTCTCCCGATCGATATCACAGATTCGGTTTGGTGGGAAGAATAAATTGCGGTGGCGAAAAATTAAAAGCAAAAAATTACAACAAAAAATATATAAACAGTTTATCGGATGTTGCTTATTGTGTGTGCATAGTGTGTGTGTGCCTTTTTTTTGTTTTGTGGAGGTGTTAAAAGGTGTGAACTTAAGTGCGAGCTTTGTGTGGCAATGAGCTAATGTCAACAAATAAATGGTTATTTAATAACAGATCTGATGGGAACAGGAAACCTTAAATTTTGAAGCTTTCTTTTGAGAGATTTTCGTAATCCATTTTTATGATTTTTAATGAATAACACATTATTTAAGAACTTGTTTTTATAATAAAATTTAAAAGGGAACTAACCTGATTTTTTATTTAGCAGAAATCATTTGTATACATATAATTTATGCTGAATAAAAAAAAATTTAAAGCTGTAAATTTAAGTTTGATTAAAATTGTGTTTATTGATTCCTTTGAATTAAAGAATTCTCTGTAAATATATGCTACATAAATTGTATATTTACTATACAGCAACAATTTAAAATAATTTGTATTATATACTACACAATTTTATAATTTGTTTATAAAATTTATTGTTGTCCAAAATTTGTATTTCTTTTTTTCCAGGAGTTTTAACTTTTCTTTTCAAATGAAACTTTTAGATTTCTTTAAATTAGAAATAATTGGTTTGTTATTAAAATACAAAAAAGGAATAGAAAGTATACAAAATGTTCTAGAACCTACTGAATCTTTGTCAGCACGTCTCGAAAACCTCATCCAATTATAATAATTTGAAATTATGACAGCGATCGCATAAACACTAGGAAAAGGCGCAACAAATTGCGGCTAGACAAATGTAGAAGGCAGAACATAAAAACAACAAGTTTCGTGTATCATAATCATAAACACGCATATTAATTTGGTCTGCAATCCAAAAATACGCGATGCCGCAACCGTTCCACATGAATGCAACTTTTTTTTTCGGAGTCAGAGTCAGAGTCGGAGGCGGAGGAGGCAGTGCGTCCATGTCCCCATGTCCATGTCCATGACAGGCCTTTTCCATTCATGTAACATGCATACGAACGCAGAGGCAGCAGCATAAATCAGTTGACGCATAAATTTTCATTTTACATAAATTTTCAAATCGGCCAAAAAGATGGAAACGTGAAAAATGAGTCGAGAAATATGGCAGCAAATTGCCAGACGGCTTTCAATTTGACTTTAACACAACATGTATTTATATAAAATACATATCTATAATTTATTTATATTTTATGTTATTTATCAAATCAGCAAAAGAGCGGTTTTTGTTTTGGCCAAAAACATGACAGGTAATTAATTGGTTAGTTAACGGAGGGGCCTCCTGGCTCAGGTAAGGCCCCGCGAGTTGGCTAATTGCATTAGGACAATTTGGCGGGATCTCCTCTTCTGACTACCCATTCCCTGCCCTCCTGGGAAACAAAAAAAAAAACAAATTATAAATAATTGCAGTTTCCGCTTCCAGCAAAGTGGAAAAATGAAAAATGCTGCACGCATGTTACATTTTCCAGGAAAACCGAATGAAAATTGGAGTAGGGATCACCGTGGCGGCAAAGTTCACTAATGAGTTCTCTGCTGGCAGGGATCGGGAACAGGAAGGGGACCTGAGGCTGGACGAGAACCATTCCTCCACAGATTATTGGGGATTTTGTGGCGCACGCTCTCGCATATTTCCAAAGATGTTTCCAAATACCGAACAAAGGGGGCGACAACAAGAACTCAAAACGCTGACAGCTTGATATATTTTATTATAATTTCTTCCCTCTGGCAAGTGTGATTTCTATCTTTATCTGCTCCTCTTTTTTGAGAGTGTACACAGGAGAAATTGGGATATACTTAAGCTATTTTATAGATTAAATGAACAGAAAATATATTTTGAAAAATTTATTAGTTTGAGATAATATATCTATAAACTAATTATATTTACGCACAAAGAATGCTTACTTTATTAATAGACTTTTCCTCTCGATATACATATGTAAATAACTTATTCAGACCAACAAACTAAATCGGATTTTATTTAGGAAATAAAGCAAAGTAAATATTAATTCTTTACCCCTATTTTCTCCCTGTGCATCTGTGCATTTGTCACATTCCGTGTCGAGTGTGCCTTGCATTGATTTATTTTTAAACTCGATAGCAAAAGTAAATACTGTCGGTCGCTTCTCTTAGCGTTTCGCAAGCGCCGGGCTCTTCGCTCTGTTATTGTTTACTCAGGCCGTGTAATCTTTTACTATATGTCTTAAGATATTGTTTTCTTTATTTGCCAATTTCCTAACAAGAATTTTCTTTCTTTCCAGGTCGCTGGTTTTGCGAAGTCAACGCGCCTTCATTGAGGAAAATGGTAAGTTGAACAAAAAGCTGCGTGGGCCCGGGCCATAAAAGCCGAGTATAAAGTATAAAAACGTGTCTCAGACCCACATGGCGCTGGCATTCTGGTATTCTGCAGCCACCAGATGGGATGTGGGTCAACCTAACGCCCGCACAGAAATCCGCAAAGCCGGGCCAACACCACAAACACAAGCACCAACAACACCACCAACACCCACCATGGTGTTAACACAATACACTTAACTTAAGGCCGAAAAGGCAAATTTGTCACAGCGGCGCCGTGGCAACGCACTTTTCCAGAGTCCAAGACCAGCCCACGCTGGATCAGAAAGATATATCGTACATTCGGACTCGACTCCCTTATGGAAATCACTTTTGGCAAGACCCACACTCCCAGCTTTCCGCAAAAATGCAGCTTTTAATTAAGCAAAAAACTGAGCCGCAAACTGGTTTCTTGGCCTAAAGGCAAATATTTTCTTTGATATCAAAAATAGCTTAGTTGTTGCTTTTTTTCGCTCGTTACCAATTTATGACAAGCGGATGTGAGTTGACAGTGGGCGTGGCAGGCTTTGATAGGTCATGTCTTGCTCAGTTTTTCGGCCTCCGCTAATTGAAGCCATTAAAAATGGGCAGCCATTTCAGCTCATTAGCCACACACGAAGTGTTTACCATAATTTTTGTGAAAAGCCTAAAAACAACCAAAGTTTATGACACGTTGAAAAATCATTAAAAATAAAATACAAAAGCCATAAACTACTGCAGCAGCAGCAGCAGTTTTAAGTAGCCGCCCGAAAGGGACAACTTTAATTGGGTAATTAAAGTGAGCAGCCACGAATAGGGCGAAATCCCGTCTGTGGAGCACTATAAAAAATAATTAAAGGGAAAAGGCAATATGTGGAAGGAAATAAGGGAAATCGGGAGAGAAATATTAATATTTTTATAGAGGCAAAAAATTATTTTTCTGGAAAAAATAATATAGTTATTTGTTTAATAGTTATTTTTTGCTTTTATTAAAGAGAGAAAGATATGCTTTTCCCATTTATTTTATTTGCTCTACCTTAAATATTATAAAATATATCATAAAATAGTTATAAATTATTTTTAAGGACTCTTAACATATACAGCAAAATCTAAACAAATTAAATCCTAAAAATCATATGACAAAATATTCTTATAGTCACCAAAACAGTGTAGATTTCCTCACATACTGTAATCGCTGATTGAAAATTATAGCCATTTGGCATCGAGTAGAGTATCTTGATTATGGCTAATATACCCATTATTCACTTATTTTATATTTGGCTTTGGCATTTTCTGTTTTATGTTTTTTTTTCGCTTTTAGTCAGCTGTCAAGTGAGTTTGGGGCATGCAATTAGATCGAACAGCGTTGCACGTGTTTTGCATAATTAAATTTTTTCGCTTTCCGATAATTTGCGACTGTTGCAGCTC
>VNJS01003314.1:0-14391 GCA_008042575.1 Drosophila watanabei | reverse complement strand
ATGCATTTCCGAGTTTTACATTTCCATTTCAATGTAACGACACATGTACTTGTGGTAAAAGCTTAGGAGGAAAATATACAGTGAGACAGAGAGTGGGAAAACCCCAAGGCAGGAGGGCAGGTTAACATTTCCCAGGAATTCATCAAGCGATCTCTGCGCTTTGAAGCGTTTTTAATTACAGCGCATAATTGGAATTCGATATCTAACCGCGTTCGGGCGGAGGTCATCACCTGAAATTAAAACAAAATTTTCAGCTACTCCCCGTCGTTTGAGGTTCGAGTGTGTGGGTGTACGGGTGTGTGTGTGTGTGTGCCAAACAGTATGATAAAAATTTTCCAATTACCAATTTTACATATTCCAAAGCACCCAGCATAAATATTTATGGCGAAAATTTATGAAAACTAAACGTGAGAGCCAAGCGATGGCAGAAGTGGGTGGCATTCGCAGGAATAGATATTACTAGACACATACACATCTTTACACTGAAAGGGGGAAATATTTTTAAAAAAGAACAATAGGTTAGGTTAAACAATCCTGAAAAATGTTTTATTTTTTAATGTGGCTTTACGCAATGTTAAGTATTTCCTTTAGCATCTCTTTTAAATAGTCCGATCGCAACCCTTTCTTCTCTCTCTTTGCCGTAAAATGCTCTTAAAAGAAAGATTCATGTTCGTTCTCTTAAAAGAGAGTTGCATGCGCTTTCTCTTGCGAGCAGCTCATTTATCATTTAAATTCCTTTTTTCCTTCTTTCCTAATATTTCCCAACTACAAAGCTTTCAAGTAATTATAAACCACCAAACCTGAGTTCTTTAAATCTAAGCCTTTCTACCTTGATTTTGTTTAGGTGTCCAGTTGGTAAGCATAGTTTTCTTTTTTATCCTTTAAAGAACTTTGTTAAATCTCCTATTTTTTTTCAGTGTTTAAATACATTTACATGTATCTGCTGGTGCAGTGGATAAGCCACTGGTGCACACAGGAGTTCGGGGCTCAAATCTCTTGCATATTTTTTAGGTGATTTGAATTTTTAAGAGAGCACTAAATTTTTGTTCCAGCTTATCCCCCGGGCTGTGTGTCACCGAGTTAAGGAGACTTCCTGGCCCCGGAATATCTGTGGCCCAGAACACTTTCCCCGCTGCCCGCTGCCGCTGCCGCCACCGAATCCCTGCGGCCACGTGACATTGGAAAGGAATGGAAAGCTCTCCCTTTGCATACCAACAGCAGCGTGTGTGGGGCAAAAAATAGAAGGAAAAAATAAAACCGAAAGCAACCAGAGCGGCGGCACTTTACCTTGATTTCCCCAATGCTCAGCGAACCGCCCAGCGGCCCCACCCATCAGTCACTTACTCACCCACTCGCAGCGCAATTGGCCGCAATTTGTTTTCAGCTGCTAAACAAGTCGGGGAGTTCCCTCGGCGCCTTCGGTGCGTTGCAAGTGCTAATTAATCTTAGGCCAGGTATATATGCCTCAACGATATGAAGTGACTGCTCACGGCTGACACCCTCGAGGTAGCAAGGCGGTAAGGCACTGAGGCCGGGAGTCCAACTACCCCTTGCCCTTGGCCATTAATTAAATTACGCAGAGGAAAAAGTTCAAAAACACATAAATCAGTCTGAATCATTGGGGTTGTCTCTCCCCAGATGGCTTTTTAGTGCCCTTGCGGGACGCGGCATAAATATTTGTACTACTTTCCCCACTCACCGCGATCCGCACGCACAGATAAACTCATTTAAATGTTAATGCAGCGTCAAAAGTTTGCCCGAAACGTAGGAAATTGCATGCATTTTATTGGCCATTATGCGTCCGTATTGAGACGTCCTGGCCCCGCAGTCCTTGCTCCCCTCATCGCTGGTGGTTGGTGGTTGTTGTTGGTCCTCTGGCTGAACTATTTCCCATCTCGGTTTAATAACTGCAACATTGTTGCCTTAACCCCTGGCGTGCCAAGAGGGCGAGCGACTTGTAATGTGGGGTTGGGAGGGTGTGTGCCTGTCTGCATGTTAATTATGTGGCGAAAAAGGCAAACTAAACAAGAAAAACAAGGAGGTGGACTTTTTTTTAGGGTTGTGTGTCGATGGAGAGATGGACGGTGATTGAGGAAAGAGTAAGAGAGAGTCAAGTGTGAAAAAGGGTTAAAACAGACGTAAGCTACATTTTTATGTAACATTTGTTGTAGACTTGCAACTTTGCTTAGTAATAAACGGTAAAAAACACATGTCAAGGAATAAAGTCCTGATTCATAAGCAAATAAAAATCACCTTTTTCAACCAAAAACAATCCCAAATAGTTATTAAAAGAAAACCTAACGAGAAGGCCATTCCAAATTACTCGCATTTAACTCCTTAATAAGTATAGTGTCTTTAGCAGAAAACTTTTCATATATTCCTCTCGGAATCTATATGCCCGCCCGAAGTGCACGTGAAAGTTTTGCTAATTAGTTGAAAGAATGCAATTGCAGTTGAAACTTTTGCCAACAAAATCCCGACTCGTTTCGAACCTGCAGCTGGCACTCTGCCACCCATTTGCTTCCTGCTACCTGCTGCCGTAGCTCTTGGCCCACTTCATGTTATTGTTTATAACACATTTGCTCATCATAATAAGCAACATTTTCGTAAAAACATGCCAAGACAGTGGCGGCGCCATTAACCCTGTTAATTCTGCAATTATGCGGCAAGAATAATGTTCCAGGAGCAGGTGCTGGTGTGTAGAGCAGGTGAGGTGGCAGTTACCGAGGCGCACTGTTACTACAGTGGGTAACGGCCATAAATCCAGGAAGCCTTACCCGAAACTTGAGTGTGTGTGTGTGTTTACGGTACGGGGAGACCAGTTTGGCATAATGATACTTGGGTAGCATGGAAAGGAGTGAGCTCGGGAGCTGCTGGCAACTCAAATACAAAGTGGAGAATATACATACAATGGCACTAAGTTGTAAGTTTAATTACCCACATAACAGAGACATGAAAAAGGGGAAGCGACGGCGAAGGACCTCCTCAGGAGCTCTCGTCTAATTAGACAGACATGGTCTGTCGTCTGCAACTGGCAACTGGCACACTGGTAGATGGCAACTGGCACAGTTGGTCCGCCGACTTAATATATAGGAGCTTGATTCCCCTTTACGATCGTTTTATTGTGTTCGGTGTCCGTGCGTGCACTATAATTGCATTCGCCTCACCTCTCACCTCTTACCTCTCGGGTCGCCTCCTGCTCCTGCTCCTTCGGAAACTACTGCCACTGCCATCATATAAATCGTAAAAATGTTGAAAAATAATCATCATAAAAGACAAACAAGAAGCCATGCGGCACGCAAGGTGGGCGAGCTCGCCTGCGACTCCTGCACCTCCATATATCCCTGGCATTATTTAAGTTTTTATGTCCTTTCTTCGGCTCTCTGGGTGTCGTGTCCTTTGCCTTGGCTACACATAAATCATTTGACTTGTTTGCCCTGCCCAGCTCAGCGCCCCGCTTTCCTCTTCATTTACTCATTAGATTTGGGCCATTCGCCCAGTGTCTCTGTTTATGCCTGGGCTTTTGTCGCTTTCATAACACAAAGGACATAATAATATGCTTATTTCGAGAATACACCTTTTGTGTCAACAGTGCCTTCAGAGCTTCAGCTCCCAGGCCATCATCAGCCGGTTTCCTCTCATTTCTCCCTCCGCCTGCGTCAGCAGAATTCTCCGGAAAAATGGAAATGGAAGCAACAGCAACTGGCCTCGACGTTGATTGGCAGTGGCTTTCCGTTTTTGGGGCTTTTTTTCGGCTGGTTGCCTGCTATTTTCTTAATTTTCAACACGTTTGCTTCTGCCCCGAGGCATTTCCTTTTGCCCAGGCACGCCTTCTAGGGCAGGACGACAAAGGAGTATCTATTTCGTGACAAAAGGCAACTTTAACTTTGCCCCAACTATAAGTTTTCTTCAGGCAAAGACTGCCACTGCTGCTGCTACTACTGCTGCCTACACCTGGCAGAAAAGTATGCTAACGCCTTGTAGCACGCACATGTCCTGGACTCTGCTGAAGTGTCAGGCAGCGAGTGAGGAGTGTATCTTTTAAGCCTTTTTGCGTTTCGTATGCGCATAACTTTGCACCTCGACCAGACGCCGCCAAAGTGCGTGCGACACACATTTCTGCACTGCGCAAAACAAATACCATTCGATTTTTATAGCTCCAGTGACGCACATGGAGAAATAATTAAATGATAAATTAGGAAATATAGAAAAAGGAAATTAGGAAATATAGAAAAATGATTTATTAAAGTGCGGCCTGAGCTAAGAAATCAAAAAATCTCTTAAAAATTGTCGCATATTTCTAAAGTTTCAAATAATAACCTTTTAATTCATCTTTTAATAAATCACAGATATATCCTGTAGTGCTGACGGTAAGTGTATTACTCTGCAGTTCTTTAAGATTTCAGGAATTAGGATTAAGATACAACCACGCCCATATGTTCTCCTTCCTGTTTTCTCTGCGTGGACCCAGCTTTAAGGATTCGCTTTAATTCAACGCACACAGCTTCCTTGAGCTCTGTTTCCTGTAATTCCCGGAATAAAAGGGAGGATGGATGGATGGTGGAAAATTCGGACGCATTGCTTTGACGACGACGACGCGTGGCCTAAATTGTTTCAAATTACAGGACACCGCACCTTGCCGCCCTAATCCGCAACTATGCCTGTGTCCGTATGTCCGTATGTCCGTATGTCCGTATGTCCGTATGTTTGTATCTTTCCAGGCCGGTATGTGTGTTTGCCATTTCCGGCAGCTCATTTCCGTTTCACCTCAATTGGGTAAACCAGAAAAAATAAAAGCTTCTTCTATAAAACTCGTGTAGCACTAAAAAATCGCATAAAGGCGACTCCGAGGGGAGAGCACATGCAGCGCCGCAGCAGCAGCAGTAACAGCAGCAGGTTGTGCCCGGCTTTTACAGAAGGGTGCATAAATTAGAGAGTTAGAAGGGGGCTGGGATGGTGCTTTACGGGCTGGATGAGAGTGGCAAGGTTGCAGTTGACCGTAGACAGCTGGCGGGCAGAGACAGAGAAGACGCCAGCCGGTGGAATAGCCACCCCCGCCGGGCGGAATTGCGGGCAACACCTCAGCACTTATTTATGGTGGAGAATTTTAAATTCAAGCCAAGCCACCTTCGCTGCACACGGGCACTCGCTCGCTCTCTCTCTCTCTCTCTCTCTCTCTTTCTAGTTGCCTCTAATTCGAAAGTGTGGCAAATTGCACGGCACAAAAACCTAGCCGAGCACCGCCGCTCAGCCGGAGGAAATTTGGCCCAAAAATTGCACGGTAATTGTAGCCGCTAAATTTCACTTTTGCTCGGCGGGCTTTGCGCCAAAAACGTGGAAGGAAGGTGCACGGCCAGCCAGCAGCAATTGAGCGGTTACAACAGCAACAATGGCAACAACATCGGGGGAAAAAGTGAATTATGCGGCAGACTGAAGTTTGCCCCCGCTTTCCCCGCGGGAAAACCACCCCCGCCGCGCTAGCTACCTCATCTCATGACAGCCTGGCCGGCAGTTTTCATTTTTAAATTGGCGGTTTTATGTGCAATTCGAAATGGCAATGTGTTGTGTAGGTGGGGGGTGTGCGTGTGTGTGTGTATTCCGGCATGACTAATATTTGCACATATACAAACACAAGCACACGCCCAGAAAAACACACTCGCACACAGCCACAGACAGTCTGCTTGTTGTACGCATTAGCCAAATTTTATTGCACACTTCTGTGCGCTATTGCAATATAATGTGCCCCCTTCCGCTCTCCTTCGGAGTCCTGCTCCTGCTCCTGCTCCTGTTCCTGCTCCTGGCTGCCATCTGCGCTCCGTGTGCGGTTTTATGCTTTACGCATAATTTTTGCGTAACAATTGAAACACTCGCAATGCGAATGCAAAATTTTCAACGGTTTGAGTTGAGATTTATATTTTGCTATTAAGCCACATTTGCCCGGCAAAGGCAAACAAGGTGCCCAAGTCCTCTTACCCCCCCACACACACACACCTCTCCACCTCTGCTCACCGCAAAGGGAAAGTTCATTTTTCATGGAAATGACTTTATATGATTATTCGTGTCGGCCCTCATAAGCGAACGGAACGAACGGTGCGTGACGGTACATTAAGGCGGCTTGAATGTCAGCGGTCGATGGGTTCTCACTTGGGATTATTGAGCCTGGGGCTTGGCTTTGCCAGGAAATTATTAAAAATTAATGTGAGGTTTCAAATAATTTTAAAAAGTGCCCTAAGGTATGCAGCTTACTTTTAGTTTGTTTTTTGTGTGATTAACATTTATTACTACTTCTCTCATTACATTTTTTGAAAGAAGCAATTGTTATTTACTGCACTTTCTTATTAAGTACCTCATTAACCTGGTTAAAGTTGCTCCAAGTGCTATGCTTTTATGCAACGCACTGTAAGTAACAATATATATACTCATACGATATACATAAGTAAGGATATCAGCCGCTGTCATTGCGGTTACCATTTACATTTAAAGCCGAGTCAAAGGAAAAGTGAAAGGTATTTGTTTATCATAAATACTTTGTCTTTCCCAATCCCCTCTCCCTTTCGTTTCCTTCCTTTCGTGAGTAATATATATTTATATTTATATATATATACATATTTCGGAGTACGAATGAAGTGAATATTTTCTCGCATTGATTTCGATTGGCGTGACTGCAGGAGGCCACACCGATACACCGCCACACACGGCGTATGCGTAATAAATATTGAATATCCATATGAAGAAGTTGTTTGGCCATAACTTTCCTTTGTCTTTATGTTTCCGTATGTGCGTGTGTGTGTGTGTATGGGTGAGTCCTTTGTTTCAGGTTTATTATTTATTATAAATGACTGCACACACGGACAGGCGGACGGACGGAGAAAAGAATCCCGCTTAAATACTATTATTGAGTGCGCCGGAACCGACTCCGATTCCGATTTCGATTCCGATTCCGACTCCGTCTCTGAGCCGGGTGTATCTATATAGCTGTCGGTCGGAGGAAACGGGTCAATCGATTCTTTTCTTCTGCCTTTCCCCCTTTTTTCTGTCGCTTCTGTAGGCGTTTCCATTGTCTGCACAATTTTCAAACACAAACTGAGCTCTATCTGGGCATTAATTAGAAATGGGCTGTTTTTTCCCACTCCCCTGTCCGTCTGATTGCTTTGTTATCGCCTTCCATTGTGCATCGATTAAATGATGTGTTAATTCTGCACCCTCTCTGGCATTTATATGTATTTGGATATCATGCGGAAGAGCTTCGATCTGACCGTTTAAATCAGTCCATTCCTATGCATCACGAGTCGAGAACGATGGAATGACTGCACTTAATGCAATTATTTTGGCATGGCGCAAAGTTTTTTGTATGTCATAAAAATGGACAATAAACCAATTTAACTTTTGCAATATGCTGCTGCCGCTGTTACTGCTGGCTTGCAACCCCTGACAACACTTGGCCACCCCAAAAGGCAAACCGAAACCGAAACCGAATTCCGAATGCCGCCCCCTTTCACTGGGCAAGTTTCCCTTCTGCTGCTGCTGCTACAGCCTTATGCTTTCGGTCAAAATAGTTCGGTGTCCACTCTAAAAATCCAGCACAGAGTGGGGGCTCTCCCCCTAATTTCACGCTGTTCCATATTCCAAATATATATAGAAATTCCCCGGAAAAAAGGGCAAGAAGACGAACCACCACCGCTGCCGAGTCATATGTGGGGTTAGGGCCAGGCAATAACTTTAATATATTTCACTACGAATTATTTCTGACTGGCAGACACACTCACCATCCCCTTTCAGCCTAATGAATGAACATATTTGGCCTGCTCATATTGTTCCTGGACTGTTGTTATCCTTGCGGTTGGTGTGTCTAAATGCGAGCGGATAATTGAAATCGAGTGTAAATAAGTGCACTGCCATGAGCGGTGTCTGTCTGGCATTGTGCTAGGACGTTAAGTGCTCTTCCTGGAGATCAAAGTTTGCAGTTTATTACTCGCTTTAATGATTATTTATATTTATTATGTCCTGGCTGGGATCCCAGGTCCGTGAAGGCCATGAATAATGAGTGAATGAAGTGTGTTTGCTTGTGGTAATAATTAAGAATCAGGGAAAAGCCTTAGCTGGTGAGATGACTATACTTGTGTGGCTTTCGATTGTGTTTTTAATTTTGTTATAGCAATGCACAGCTTTACTTCTATTAATCACGTTTTAAAAGGCGCATCCTTAAAGCCATAATAATTATAATTATTTACTGTTTAAGCCCGGCCCTCGTTTATTTCATTGTTTAAAGTGTTTAATTAAAAACATACGGCTGACAACAAGGGCGGCGCAATATTGTCAGCTCTCTGGTGTTATGGCCATCGGGTTTTTCGCCATCATGTGTCAGTTGCAGTAGTTGCAACAGCAGCAGCAGCAGCAGCAACTGCCACGGGAGCAACATCGGTGGCAGAAGCAACATGCGTGCTGCTGCTGCTGCTGCTGCTTCCTGGCAACAAAAGCCGCAACGGTCATGTAAAGTTAATTAAATCAAGCGACATGTGTTTTAAATAAATTGAATAAACTCCGGCATTAACATAAAATGAAATTAATTTTAATAGGCTTGCCTTGCCGTAAGTTGTTAAGCCAAAACTATAAACAAGTTGCCATTGTGTCGCCGGAGACCGGGACCCGAAGAAAAGTTGAAAGACCAAAGTTTTAATGCCTCCTGTTTTTTTGGGGTTAATGCGTACAAGTGTGGCACCATTATGTTAACGAATTTATGGCAAACACCACAAACCCACACACACACACTCACAGAGTGCGCCTGCGACTGGGAAATTGGAATGGAAAACGTAAACTTTTATAATCAAATTTAGTGGCGCAGACATTTCTGGTTTAATTAATTTGTCGTCATTAACTTGAGCCGAAATGTGAGTGGCTTTTGAAACGTGTTGAGATGGGAATGCCGGAAAAGTCGGGCTCCTCTCTATTGCGGCTGCCTCTCCGTCCTTGACGGAGCCTCTCTTCATTCCCTCGAAGGTGTCGAATATATACACTCGCATCCTCTGGCTTTTGTTTAAGGCAACAAGGAACCGCAACTCGTGTGTGCCTGTATCTGTATCTGTCTCTGTATCTGTGGCTGTATCTTTGCACGAGTGTCCTTGTGAGCCCGAGTGGGAGGAGGATGTATATTACAGCGGTGCACCGCATCTGATCCGTGGTAAGGACGTCTTTTTGCATTAAGATATATCGCACAGCCTGGGTGTATGTGTGTCAAACAAGCATTTGTACTCGCGCTGAATTATGTCTCCTGGAGTTGCAGCTACACGGGGCTAATGAATCCGATTCAGAGTCCGAATCCGAGTCCGTAGGCCGTAGGAAACCAGGTCAATGCGATTGTAAATTATGGCTTAGCCCGGCTGATTCCGGATTTGGATTTGGCCCAAAAGGACACTAAACACACACATCGAGCGAGCGAACAGGTATTTATAGCAGAAACACACACACACAAGCGCAGACATTTACGGGAGCATTTCCGGGAGCCTCTATTGATTTTCTTAAATTCCGCCGCAAGGCATATCCCCAGCACGTTGCGTATACGCCCCGTCTGCCGACCCATTGATTGTGCTCGCGTGTGTGCCTTCGGTTCGGTTTTGGGCAATTGCCGCCTCAACTTGACTTCGAGGCAGCACTTCAATTGTGTGAATCTGCTGATGGACTTATGAAATCCAGGCACCCGCTGCTCCCTTTTATTTTTCTTCCCTGAAAATTGCTGCTTAATTGCTGAGCTGGGGTTGGCTAATTTAGCCAACTTCCACCTGCTGGTCGAACGTAAAAGTTTACTCGTTTTCTGCCCCCGAAAAAAAAAAACAAAAAAGAAAAACAGAGAAACAAGCAACTTTTGTTGGCTGCCAGCGCTAAATGCTCGAAATTCTTTAAGTTTACGAGAGGAATGAACATTTGTGAGCAGTTTTCATTTTCCTACTTTACGGCTGCTCCCCCACAGCTCCCCCATTTTCCCATGTATTTTTTTTTTATTTTCTCTTTCTTTTTTTGGGCTTTGCGTGCGTGGGGGAAATAAGGAGCCAAGTTTTTTGTGTGTACTTTTGCACCCCTTTTCCGTTTTGCCGCTTTTCCACAGGTCCTGCTTCTGCTGCTGCTGTTTCTATTTACGCAATGTCCGCAACTTTGGACCAAAGCCAGGTGGATTTCGGGTTTTCCGAGGGGCTGCGACCTCGCGGGGGGTCATTTCGGCGGGCTGCCCACCCCCCACAGCTCTCGCTAATATTCGCCATTAAACTTTTGCTTGTTTTTCTTTAATTAACAACGCAAACATCTGATATGCTATCCCGTCGCTTTTCGCCTGGCACTTTCCTTCTCATTTTCTCCTTTTTTTACTTTGCTTTTTTTTTGTTTTTTGTTGCTTACTTTGACGTCTGGCAAAACCTTTATGAAGTTGAAAATTTCTTTCTTTCCCTCTTTTTTTATTTTGGTTCTTTTGCGGGTCGCCGAAAAGTTTGAGCGCTTAAAACTCGTTTCTGTTTACATTTCTGCGGCTGGAAAATCCTTTTCCCGGACCAGACCCAGATTGGTGCGGAAATCTTTGGCGTAAACCGAAATTGTTTATGTAAATAAAAATGCTAAACAAAGGCGCATTTTCACACATAATAGCCGGGGCTTCTCCCATAATTCCTCATAAGCATTAAAAAAAGTTTCACATTATATTATAGCCCCAAATAGTATTCGTTCTCGCCGCACTCTGCTGGTTAAAGCGGATTACTTTGTACACACTCATCCGATATGCGAAATGGGTTTTAATTATTCAGGGACAGAGCCGAGGAAAGAGCGAATCTGTGTCGGGCTAAGCTCGGCTTTCACTCCATAAAAACTCCACTTGAAAACTAATTAAACACTAATAGTTGGATGAAAGAAAAAAACAACAGCAGCAGCAGCAAAAATAAAACAGAAATACCAACAAGAAGAAAAGCAAAATAAAACACATCTTAAGTGGCGGAAGTGACGGTCAAGATGGGGGTTTCGCCGAACGGCTTTCAGGGGTTAAGAGACGGGGTAAGAGAGGTCCTGCAATTGAACAAACACAAAACGAAGACCGTGCAGAAAGGCGAAAAGTTTTTAATTTCACTCCGAGCAGCAGCACTGGCGGAAAAGTAAAGTACAAGGAAGCACAGGCTGCTGCGCGCGAATGAGTCTATAAGTTGGCAACACCCGCTCCTTCTCCGGCTGCTGCTCCTGCTGCTGCTCCTGAAACCCTATCAGCTTCACACAATGCGGAAGAGAAATGTCTTGCCGATGAAATAAAACAATGGCAAAACAATAGCAATGCGAACGAGTCCTGGGTGCCAAATGGCCACCAAGCCGGCGAGTAGGAAGCGGGACGGGGTACCGGGAAATCAAGAGGAGAAAAGGGATAACAGACGTCGCCGTCGGAAGTGGAGCGAAATGGCAAATCAAGAAATGTAGAAGGAGATGTGGGCGGGCAAATCCGCTTAAAGTGAAAATTATTCCTTTTTGCCCAAAAAAAGGGAAACCTCCCACACACACACTCACAGACACACATTCGTTTCGGCTTCTTGGCATTCGCGGCTATGTAAGCTGTTGACTTATTTCGCAAAGTTCGATCCCGACCCTCGGCTGCCATTGTTGCGAATAGTTTTGTATGCCGGAGCTTAGCCGGCCGGGAATGCGAGGCCGACCGAACAAAGTGAGGCAAACGTTTAGGCTGTTTTATTTGTATTGCGCCTCTGGTCATGTCTGAGCACTAGGAAAAATATTTCTTAAATAGTAGAGTTGTTGTATTTAACAAGAAACTAGGAAAAATGTTTTAAAAGAGAGTTAATTGAATATTAATAGCAAAGTTTTTAAGGAAAAATAAATTGTTTGAGAATTCTTTACATATTTGCTTAGATTTACATAAAAATGCAATCTACTTTGAAGACTACAAAAATTGAAAGTAAATATTTCAACAGTTTGAGCTTCTTAAAATATAAATTAAATTGAATCTTTGTTTTCATTTAGCAACGGCATTTTTCTTGTTATACTTTTTATTTTCTTTTTAATTATCTACATTTTTAAAAAGTATACACTTTATTCTTAAACAAAATCAAAAACACATTAATGCACAACAAAGAACATAAAATAATCACTACAAAAGTCAGTACAAATGTTTATTCAAAAAAAGAAAACAATTGAAAATATATTAATATATTTTAGAAACTTAAAAAGCAACTTTTAGGAATTATTTTGTAAAATAATTGAAGCCTAAAAATCAAGACTTAAAACTTAGTCGTGTGAAGAGTAGGAAGGTAAATATTCCAAATACAAATAAAATATATAAAAATAGCTTTTCTAAAAGTTTAAGCTCTCGTTCCTAAGGTCAATTTTAGTTATTTTCCCTAAAAACTTAGTGCTCCTTCCTCAGCGTGTAACTACATTTAGGGTCTGATTAAGTCGCACCTAATCCGACCGCAAATTAGGAGACTTCTCGGACAACCTAGCCAGACCCAGCAGTCAGTCACTCGAACACTCACTCAGTCACTCACTCACTTACCTCGGCTGGAAATGGCGAGATGAAATATGCAGGGGAGCTGGTAACAGCTGGGACAGAGCGACTTACCTTTGTGGTGACGCAGATGGTGGCCGGCGGCGGAGCCCGTGCAGCAGGGCGGCTCGTAATACAAATTCCAGGTGTTCTCGTAATCCGCCCGGGCGAACTCCACGCGAATGAATTGCGCGCCGAGGACGAGGAGCAGGGCGCTGAGGCTGCTGAGGCGATTGAGGAGCCTGTGGTTCCTCCCCGTGGCACACATGCTGCCTAATCCAAGGTAAAGTCCTGGCTTAATTCTGTTTCTTAAGGAGAGGTCTGAGTCACACACAGATTCTTTATTATCTTTTTGTTTGGCAGTTTTGTTAATTCACTAGTTGAGCAAACTTGAGCGGGGCATAGCGATCTTCCGGATGCAGCGATCTTTCCATTACACAGACACGCACACACAGTCTCGTTTCGAGTCGAACTTCGTCCAGGTTCTCGTTTCCGTTTCCGTTTTCGTTTACGTTTCCGTATCCGTTTCCCCTGTTCACGCGCACTTCGCGAGCAGCAGACACGAACTGAAGGCTTTCGCCACGAGGAAGTGTGTTAAATAAACACACTCGCCAGCGTTCGCTTCTCGGCGACTTCGGAAAACTTCGGCTGCTCGGACCTGCAAGAGCGTGGAAAATTTGAGAGGATTATTATATGTTGGGTTCGTGGGAAAAGCGGCGCAGGCGCAGTAGGAAAATTCCCTTGCGCTGAGTGGATTTCCCAGTAATGTTTGTGTTTATGCCAAGTGTATTGAACTCATTTGCAACGGGCAATGTGCAACGTGCAACGTGCAGCGTGTGAAGCGTGCAACGGAGTCTGCAACGGCCGCATTTTCAAGGGTAAATGCAGCAGACACATTCAAGCTGAAGTGCATACAAGCCGCCCAACACCCACCAGGGGCACACCCGTCCTCCTCCGTCCTCCTGGCCTGAACCGGACAACCCAAAGCGAGAGCAGACGGCTAGACGAGTGAAGGGTTTTCCGAAGGAAAGGGTAAGCTCCTGGCTACACTCAGCACACAAGCCCTTTCGAAATCCCAAGGAAATCGCCCAGAATGAATGGGTTTTTAGATTTCAGCGACGGCTACCGTTTGTAGGAAATATTTCTTACAGATTTTTATTTGTTAGAAAACAAATTTACGATGATTTTGGGCTGTTAAAAATATTATTTTATATTTATAAATATAAATATTTCCAAATTCTCTTACTTTAAGAATCTATAAATATGTAATATTTAACCCTAGATGGCTATGCTTCGTCGATTCGACGACGCATAGTCACATATGAGTGATTATTTCTTTTATTTTTTGGTTATTTTTTCTGGATTTTCGTACAGCTGTAGTCCTTGCTGAGATACAGCATTATGCAAAAGTACAAGTCCGACAGTTAAATGGAAGTATGATTTCTGAAAATTCGCGTCGTCGAAACGACGAAGCATAACTTTAGTGTGACTTTTTGGTAATGTTTCATATATTCTTGTGCAGAATATTGGCCTAGTAAATAAGTAAAGGCAATCGCTTAGACAAGATTTCGATTAAACCTTCTTGAAGAGGACGAATCTAATGGGAATACTGAAGATTTCGGTGAAAATATCCAATTTTGGGCAAATTAATTAAGAAACTAAGTTCTTCTAGGCTAAGTCTAGTTACTCCTCTCTCTTTACCTCGGGAAAATGCCTCAAACGTTTTATTTGTTAAACAAAATATAAATAATGAATAAAACCATTCCAGATTAAATTTAAAGTGCCCTTTTTGCTTCTTTAAGCCACATACGACTAAAACAACATGCGAAAAAAGCCTTTGAGGAGAACACAAAATTGATCTTTGCGCCTCTTGT
>VNJS01003313.1:0-54988 GCA_008042575.1 Drosophila watanabei | reverse complement strand
ACTTTACATAAGCGGTAAGAGGGTACCCCCTGAGCGATTCAGCATGCAAAGAATACTGACAGCATGCTCGCAAGTCCGACTGGGTAAGCTTGCTTAGCCTTTTTGACGTCGCTCGTCGTTGACAAATATGAACTGCAAATATTGTGATGCCAAATTGAAGCCTCCGCGCATTGTGCAAATGTGCACTCGAAAATTCAAAAAATTTCTTTTAAACTACATAGTTTACTATAAAAGATAATATTCCAAACTATTAAAAAATATTAAAAAAGATCAGTAATAATTATACACTTTTTAAAATAATTTTTAAGCGACATTTTCAAATTTAGCTACTTACCTGTATAATAATAATATATTGAATAATAAAAAACAAAATTTCTGTTAGTTTCTAACAATAACATCTTATCGGATTGTCAAAATTGTATTTAAACTTAACAGCCTTAAATCATTAAAAAACATTTTTATTTTTCCTCAAATACAACAAAATAGACCTACATGCCCTGAAAAACCAACCCCATAGTCAACGTGATGTATTAAAAAATGTATAGAAAAATGTTAAATATTTTATTATTTGTTAAGAAAAACGGTCAGGATTTGTTATACTTTTTGAAAAGGATGTCTCACTTAAAAAACTCTTTCAGTGTAGATAATGTCTCACACTACCCTTTCTCTTGCAGAAACTGGAGTTCCACACGCATACGGGCACCGCTTTATTCCCGGCCCAGTTTGCCCTCAACTACGAGTTTGTGGACACGGAGCAGGGCGGGGAGACGTGGACGGGAAGGCGTGGCGAGGACCCCGTGCCGCCGCTCTGTTCCAGAGTTTTCCGGAAGCGCAAGGGCAACATCCAAGTGCCGAGGAATGTGTTTCTTTACGGGAGAGGCGGTGCTAAAAATATAACCTGCTTGTATCGCTTCGAGGCGGGTCCTTCGGAGAGGGTTAAGCTAGTGCTGCACAATGTCTCCTTCGGCGAGGGTACGGCCTGCACCACGGACTCGGATTTGCATACAGGCCGTCCCCGCTGCAACCAGCTGGATCCGGAGGGTCGGATCACAGAGCTGAGGCTCTTCGATGTCCCATTCAGGGACGTGAAAATCCAGCTGGGCTGCTTCTGCGATAACTCCAGTGCTCTGTACAGCAATGCTCCGCTAACTTTTGTCTCCCACTCCAGGATAATGGAGCTCTCCTTTACGGTCACTCGGTTGAATATATCCGAGGACTTTGCGGATGTCTTCTTTTCGGCTTCGTACGAGTTTAAGCGGCAGCCGGACTGCAGAAAGCAGTTGAAACTGAAGGGAGCTGGTGGAGAGGATGATCTAAAGTATCCCCTCAAGACTCAGGATGCCAGCTGCGAGGGCCTAGCCTGGTACATCGAGGCCCAATCCGCCGAAAGATCACTCTTCGTGCAAACCTGGGGTGCTTATTTGCCGGTGGACCCCACCTCCGAGGATGCCATGCGGTGTCACACAAAGAATCGGTTAATGATATATTCCGGACGACCCCTGAGACCCATGAGGGTTGTGTGTCCGGCGCAGAGTGGGCCAAGGCCGATGTCCCTGCATATATTCTCCGAGGATTGGACCAATGGGCAGCCCTTGTTTATGAACAAGTAAGTTAATAATAATAAATTCGTTATATATATATAATTACGTTCTAAAAATAATTCGATGAGGGTTGTTTGCAGAAATAATTAAAATATGTATTTCTGGATGAAAATTTCTTATTTTAAAACACTTAAAGCCTTAAATATTTCCATTAGTATGGAACAATGTAGAAGAAATAATTAAATAATTTCTTACCATTTAAACAATTATTTTAATGTCGAGTTAAAAGACTCTTTACAATAATAATAAAGTAGGCTTATTACGTTATTATCCATTCTTTCATTGTTTTTCCACCTCATAAATATATCAAAAAAGTAACTCTTAGATTTTAAATTGAAACAAATTGACCTTACCAGTAAAAATAAAATCAAATTCTCTGAGTTCACCCACCTTTGCCCGACTTGCCCGACCAATTACCCACTCCCGTTGCAAAGGCCAAACATCTGTGAAATAGGAAATGAAGCAAACAGGAGAGACTAGAAAACATTCATGCCGTTCCATTATCGAGTGCATGTGAGTCAAGTCTACTCGAACTGAGCACTACACAGAAAGCCTCTTAGCTTTTTACCCAAAATTAATTGCATTTTAATAGTTGCTAATATTTAAAAAAAAAAGTTCTGCACTAAATGCACTGCTACCAGTTATTTCGAGCCGGGAGAGGAACCTCTCCCCTGAGCTCCATCAAAGAGTTCTGCTTAAAAATGCAATAACAGGAAATGGCTACGACGGCAACAAAATACAGGAAATTGAGCGCAAAGAAATATGCTATATACGAGGGAGAAAAAAAAACGTAAAAGAGACGAAGTCCAGGCAAACAAACATGGCCGTCAGACATGAACACATGGACACAGTTGTGGGAAAAATAATAGGACCACTAGAATTATAGAAAATTGACAAAAAAAAAAAAAAAAGGTGCCTATTTAAAGTCAATTAAACTTTTAAGATTATAATTAAAAAAATAAGTATTTATAAAATGTAATTAGAAATCCCTAGTTTTTAAAAGCCTTAAGCAGTTGTAAAACATTACGCTACAAGATATAAAACAAAACTAAATTCGATACCGAACGACAAATTTTTAAGGGTTTTGAATATCCTAGTATTTTTGGGACATCCTAGTTTGTTTGTATTATTTTATAACTTATGACTTTTATCGGAATTCCAATGCATAAGCACAACATTAACCAAGATACTTTCGATACTTTTGCTTACAGAAGAAATATTTAGTCGTGATTCATGCAAATTTCCAATCTCGTTGAAAAATTAACACCTTAAAAGTAAAAATTAATAATTTGATAATTTTCAAAACTTTTTATTTATTGATAAAAACTGTTAGAAATAAATCCGTTAAAAATTTTAAATCTAAAGCAACTAAATCCAATTCCCGGGTACTTGAAAAACAAATTTCTGCAAACTCTATAAGCAGTTCCTAATTTAAGGCACTATTACTTCTACCTCTGTCGTTCGGCACCTGAAAACATGCAAAAACAGCAAGAGGCGAAGACAAGTGAAGCATGTGGGGCAGGTGGGCTGAATACAGGTAAGGGAACTTGGCCGTATGTGCTCCGGCAATTTATGTCCGAGGTGCGTGCCACCGAAATGAACCGTTGAACCTGGAACGCTGGACTCCTTTCTTGGGGAAAACTCCGGTCAGTTTACCAACCTTGTGTCCGTTTTCCAGGTCCTGCATTTAACGTGTCGCCATTAAATTTTATGGTCAACTTTTTCCCCTTTTGCCCATGTTTGCATTTTGCTCAATTTTGTCGCCGCAGAACATAAAAAAGAAAGGGGGGATGTATGGGCAGAGACGGAGAAAAAGGAAGAACGAGGATATTGCATTGTGGAGGACGACATGTGAAAACATATTTTTATGGGACCCCAAAGGGTAATTGGACATTGCACTGGATATCCGTGCAGCCTAATGAGTGTGTTGAGCCTTTTTAGATAATTAATTGCGAGCTTTTCAACTCAGTTGTGAATTAAAATGACCGCACACTAAAGCTATAGACTGCACACTCTGTGTGAGTGAACTGGGAAATATTAGTAAATGAAACTTTAAAAACTGCAGAAAGAAAGAAATGCATATTGTAAGTTCAATGAACTAATAGGGAATAATTTATTATTATAAAATCATCAGAGAAAACTAATATACTTACTGACAAAATAGTATAAAATATATATTTAAAAAATAATGTGTATATTTCCCACTCTACTTTCATTTCCTTTCAATAAATTCAATTGCCTTAAACATCCTATTACCAAGCTATTATGGCTAACTCGCTTAATGCGCGACTTAAGCCAACTCCGAATAAGATATTTTGCCTATAGAAACTAGAAAGTTGCGCGTAATTAGTTGCAGTTGAGCAACTACTAGGCTGGGGAGATGCCAGAATAGCGTAAAGGATATAGACAGAGACCATCCTCGAACCCACCCATTCCATGGCAAAAAAGTTGCCACAAAAGTTATGTAGAGCATGACAGACGCGGTGAAATTAAAGGGGTTAGGGGAAAGGCCTCATCCCCTTGCGAAAATATTTACGACAAAGCCGGCTACTAGTGCTAGTGCTCTTGGTGCACTGAAAAAAAATGTATGAAGATAGGCATAGCTGCTATCTTAAACGTTCAGTTTAAATTACATAAAAAGCATTGCATCTAAGTTATTAATAATTATTAATCTTATTAATATAAATATCTGTATTAAAAGAATTATTGTCAAATAAATCAAACTGTTTTTAGCCGTGCTCTAACCCTTTCTATTTCCACCATTTCCTTTCAGACCCATCAGCCTAGTGCTGGAGCCCATCCTCAAGGAGCCCGGCGACATAGCCTTCACGTGGCTGGAGATCCATCGCACCAAGAACGCCCTGCTGCAGCAGCTGGACCTGCATGTGAACGCGAGCGTTACCACGGGCATGGGCGGCGGCAGCCAGACCTCTTCCCAGTCCTCCTCGTCCGGCTCCAATACGGGAATCGGCGGACTGGGCGGCACCAGTGGTGGCGCAGGAAGCCCCAACACCGGGGGAGTAGGAGGCTCTGCGGGCGGGACAACAGCCAACGAGACGCTGAACGAGTTCGGCTTCTTTCCCAAGGAGTCGGACTGCGAATACAAATGTCCTGAAATTGATGCATGCATTGCGGCCAGTCTGTGGTGTGATGGTAAGTACAGATTGCGTTTTTGGGGCCAAGTGGCATTTTTCTAAAGCTTGCCGAAAGGATATTTTATGTAGAAAAGGAAGATTATTTTTTTCTTTTGTAATTCATCGTTGTAAATGATGCTCAATTGCAGAGTTGCTCGTTGCAAAGTTAGCTGAATTTGATATATCCTGGAATATTTATATTAAGGTCAAGACATCTCGCAGATAATAAATATTCCAAAGAACAAATAATTCATATAGCCTAAGATAAGAGATTAAGTATTTAAAAGATTCCTTGATACTTCCATTTAGCCAGGATTTTTGCGTTATTTTCACGTAATTTAGCGTTCAGCCTTCGACTTTGGTCTTGGGTCCTGCAGTAGGCAACCGAAATTTCACTTGTGGCTGGCTTGTCTGTTAATTTCAATGCAAGCTGTCCACGTTTTTGTAATCAGGCAAAGTTTCCTGACAACTGCACACAGCCTGCAATAGTCCTGCTGGTTGTTAGTTGCCTTCGCTGTCGCTGCCTCAGTCGTTGTAGTTGTTGTAGTCGGTCCTTGTTGGCTGCCGGCGGTTGCTGGCCGCCTCGTGGGATGGCGCTTGTTGGACAAACCCGCAGCACAAAACCCCAAAATGTCTTGTGCAAAAAGTTTGTCCCAGTCCAGCACAGCCCAAACCGAATGGCCGCAACAGCTGCGCCCAACTTATTTGCGATGCACTTCAGAGATGAAGAGCAAGGCATAGAACAGGGATCATTATATTCGGTGTTATAGTCGGGAATACTCTCTTAGCGAGAATATATAAAAAACAATATTATCAAATTTATTTGAGCAATTAAAAAAAGATTTTAATTTTGATTGGCTAAAAAATTAAATTTAAATAGGTCTAGATTTAGAAATAGGAGTAGGTTAAATTCTACCATTATAAGGTATTAAAAGTCTTTTCAGATCTGGAAAATATACAAATTTTAATTTAGCTGGAAATGCTTTTATTAAGGAACTTAAGTTAGTGAAAGCATTATCCAAAGGTACTTAACCGAAAGCCCCATACACACTCTTTAAACTCCACTATGCTTGCTTGAAAAAAATACAAAGACTGCTGGCCTGGACTCTGCCTTTTTAGCTTCAATTATTTATGGGCAGCCGGGCGCGTCTGCATCTGGAGCTGGTTAACCGCAAAAGCCAGGGCATTAAACAAGCTTTCGGACCCCACGGGCCACTCAAGTGACACTGCATTCAATTTGTAACCTTAGAGTAGGCCACCCAGAAGCACTGCAGCCTCCCCGAGACCCCAATCTACTTTCAATTTTTCAATCAGCGCTCTGCTTTGCCTGTATCTCGGTAGCTAAATCTATTTCTGCAGTGGGCAAAAATGTACTGAACTTCATAGTATTCAACTCTGGTTTAGTAAAGATTTCTTATTTAATGAATAAGATGCTTAGAGCGCTTACATTTTAAAGACCTTATGCAAGAAAATGAGAGCAGGTGGCACTATAGCACTCCCTCACTTTCTTTTTGACAAAATTTCAATTCATAATTAAATTCAGTATTCTAGTCCAAGTAAAGTAAACCTTTCTCAATATATGTAAACCTGAAAAAAAGTTTCAAAACCAATTTCGCATTCGATGTTGGTCACACTTTTTATGCACTGTGGCCGTATTTCTTTTATCAACTTTATTCTAGAAGATTCTTTTGGAAATGCACATTACTTATACCTTTTTTCACTGCATCCTTGTGGTGTACGCTTACAGGTCATCACAACTGCCCCAGCGGGTTCGACGAATCGGAGGAGGAGTGCGGCACCGCTCGCAAGCTGCTGGAACTGCCGGGCGGCGTGTTCGCCGCTCTGGGCTGCATTGCAGCCGCCCTGACAGCCTGCCTGATATTCTGCATGTTCGGCCTGATGAGGAAGCGGAAAAAGTCGGTGGTGCAGAAGGGCGGCGGAGTGGGCGGCGTCGGGGGCGTCGGCGGCATGGGCGTGGGCATCGGCTTTATGAACGGGGCGAGCAATGGCAATGTGTCCGCGGCAAGCATCGGCACCCTGAAGAAGGACTTCAAGAAGGAGGCACTGTACATCGATCCGGCCTCCTGACACGGGCTCCAGCCGGTCGAATATATCCACGTGGACCGCGAGACCACCGTGTGATATGTTGCCGCCGGCTGTGGCATCACCTATGATCATGTGGAGCTTTGCATGGAGCAGGCCTGACCGTTCAAAATCTGGCCTGGGGATTTTAAAGATACAGCGTTAATGCCTGAAGGTATGAGGACACTAAAAGAACCTACATTTTAAGTGGATACATTTTTCTAAACGCTTCTGAGGGTCAAACAATTTGGGAATAAGCGCGAAAGTGTGTGTGTGTGTGTTATAGTAGACTTTCGGGTTTTTGAATTTTAGTGTTTAGGGATATAAGCCTTTAAATAGGTTTTCCCGCTTTTCTGATCAATTTCTCATTCACTAGCTAGTCTGTATATATTTCAATTTGAACATGATCCTTTACAAGGAAATCGGCATTAATTTGTAAACCTTTACTTTGACGATTGAAATGGTTAATTTCAGTAATAATTTAAATTAAATGAGATATTCACTCTAAAAGCAATGCCTAATTTCTGTTAACAGCATATTGAATCTTGATTTCTTTACTATTGATATTAATTTTTTAATACGTTCAATCAAGTGAATCTAGTCTTGACTTTTACATTATTCAGAAATGGTTATTTTCAGTATTTATTTGATAAAGACTTCACACAGAAAAGCAGCAGAAGATTGCGAAGAAAACTATTGTAAATTAGGTACCTTTAAAACAGTTAGAGATCAGCTAGAGAGCAAACAATTCGTGGGCAGTACGTAGATGCCTTTGGCATATTTTCCACATAGCACATAGCACCCATTAAAAGGAAGGTAACAAATTACATTTAGCAACTAAATGGAAAGATCATAAACTACAATGAAATTGTATAGAGAGAGTAACTCGAAAAAAGAAACGGAAAAGCAGATCCCTCTTCGAGGGGCCCTCTGGCATTATCTTCTAAGTGATTAGACTAAGTATGAAAACTGTTAGCAGCATTTGAAAATGAGTTGGCGAGAGTTGGGGAAAATCTCTACAGTGTTGTGATCTAAGGCATGCACATACTGAACTACGTTTAAACACAGCAAGTCGAGGCATTTACATGATTAACACTCGGTATGATATACATACTTTTGTTTAGGTACTAGCTAGTATATAGTCTATAAATATTGCAGCACTCTTGGGTTTTTTATCGTCAGCACACACACCAGCCGAGAGCATCACTTAGTGGTTTATTATATAAAAATCGAAGCGACAAATTAAGAATGCAATTGTTATTAATGGTTAAGTAGAACTCCAAAACAGAGATATGTTCACGCTTTGTCCTGACCGAGAGAACTGCCAAAAGAATTTTAGAGCTAAAGGAACAATCATATGTACATATTTTTGTCAAGCAATTACTTGTTTTGCGCCAGCATTTGAGTTCGTAAACTGAACGCAAATTGTTTTCCGTAATTAGCTGCAGTAAATAATATTCCTAACGTTACATGGACTTTGTAAAAACTACAAGCAAATATAAAATAATAATGACGTGTACTCAGAATCTACATTTAAGCCATGCCCCTCAACCCATATAAACAATCAAACTTTTGGCAGTTGCTAGGATTAAGCGAACACCAAACCAAAGTCAAGCAAATAAACAAGACATAAGTACTTTATTTTATAGACGCTAAACTAGGAGCAAAAAATATGAGAATGGATATAATACAGAACATAATAAGGTTATAAAGAAAAATACAACTGCCTGCAATGCGAATTTTAAAAATTTAAAACCTCTGACGTATGCAGACAGAATCCACATCTATAAAAACCCATTAAAATTTCAACTTCAATCAAGTTTTACTGAAAAGCACGTGTATAAATATATATATCTGATTTAGTCGCCATGAAAAGGTAATGGAAAAGAAAAGAATACATAAATTAAATCAAATATTTTCATTTCGCATTTTTTGATAGCAAATAACCTAAATATTTATAGCCAAAAATGAATGAAAAAAGAACCACGCGCACTTTGTACAATTTGATGAAAAACAAAGAATTATTGTTTCCAGACACACAGGCAAGCAGCATACATATAGGATATTTTACACGCATCCACGTAAGAGATAAAGTAATACCGAAAACACACATATAAAAACGAGAACAAATTAAATTAATTAAAAATGGCGCGTAGGCCAGGAAAATGCATTTTAGCTGCCGGCAAATATAATGAGAGAACACGGTTGGCAGTGCATTTAAATAAGTATGTAGCTTTAAGACCGGCTGGAGCCGGACCGCCCCCAGCCGATACTACTTCGTTGGCCATTACTGTCACACACGAAAACCACACACATCTCAATCACCAGTTCGGTTCAGTTCCTTCTCTCTACCAAACCAAACTATGGAAATTGTTGTGCCAACTGTGTTTAAAGTAGTATTCGAAGATAAAATACGAATAGCAGAACGAACAAAGAGAGCGAAGGGAGAAATTGAATTATTACCGCGCATAAAACATTGCATGTAATTTATTTGAAATGTTCGAAAATAAATAACCCAAAAAGAGAGGAAACCGTGCGCGAGATGGTAAATAATAATAAAATACAGACAGCTGTGTAAATAGTCAAACTGCGTACAGTCAACGCATATTTAATTCAAGACAAAGACAAAACAGAAATCCAGAGTCGGAGAAGCGAATGAGATCAGTTTTGTGTTTCTTTAGTTTCCCCCTTAACTAGCCTAAGTTTCACTTGTATGATAAATAAAACTAAACCAAATATTTATATAGAGATATTATACGTATATGGACAAGGAAATCCCTAACATAATGACGCACTGAATCAAATAGATGAAACGAGTATTTAATAAAACCAAGACAATTAAAACCAAAACAGAACTTTAAGACAAAATAAAAATGGCAAAAAATTCAATTTATCCTGTGCCACCTGTTCTTACTGGGGGAGTTCGGGGCTGAAGAACGCTGGGAGACTCTGTACCCTGCGACACTTGGGGGAAACCGTACCGTTGGCCAAACTAAGGCTAACTGAAATTCGTGCTCAAATAGCTGGCAGTCAAGTAGGCCACAGATTTTGATTGCCCGCATCCGGGCGGCCAGCGGTGGACATCCTCGGAAATTCGGGCCATCGAACGAGATGGTGTTAAAGCCAAGCCGGCTGCTCCAGGCGTGTGTTCTCACCGGTTTGGGATTGGGATTGGGATTGGATTTAGGTTTGGGTTTGGGTTTTGGGTTTTGGGTTTTTGGGCTGGGCTTTGCAGGCTTCTGCCTCTGCCGTCGCGACGTCCTTCGTTAACCCGCATAAAACATAAGCCACGGAGAACCGTGTTGTGTGCTCTGAATACCCCGATGGGCACCTGCACTCCTGAAAACCTACCGTTCTGTGACTCTGTGTTTATGGCCGGCAGCTCTGTTTCTGTTTCTGGCCCCAACTCTGGCCCTGGCCCTAGACCGGATCCTGGCTCTGGCCACCTCTGCCTCCGGAATTGGCGAAAATGGCTTTGATAAGCGTAGGCGGCAGAAAGCCTGAAAAATTCCAACGAGATGCGGTAAGGAAGTTATAAAATGCGTATAAATGGATTTATGATTAATTTCTTAATTTAAAAGTAGTATGGAATTTATTTCAAAATTTAATTTGTTTTATTAAAATTGAATATTGTTGAAAATCAAATGAACAAAACAAAGTCAAAGTTCTTTGTGGAAAAGTTTTCAGATTATTTTAAAGAAATATATTTGTTTTAAATTAAAAAATTAATTCTTAAATTATTACAGCAATGTCGAAGAACGATTAAACATGATATTGATGTCTTTCTAAACTAAACTAATACAATTTTAAATATGTATAGTTTATTATGGATTTCTGGGTAAGCATACTTTATTTATTATTTATTTGATACTTTTGTAGAAAACAGTTCTTTTTTATATATAAGGAATGATATATTATTCTTTTTAATATAAAACACTTCAGGCTAAATAGGGTTCTTAAGTTAAAATTACTCCCTTAAATATTAATTACAGTCTATTATAAATATTTTGATATAATTTAAATATTATTTATAATATAATTTTAATATTTGGGGTTTTATTTATAAGCTCTCCTTTATAAAGGGAAAATTATTATTTTCCATGAATTATAACACTAATAACCAACTTAATAACTGGTACTTTCTTTTTCTATATTGAACGTTTAGTTAAAGGTATCTTTCAGTGGATAAAGCATTTGGTAAAGTTTAAACCATTATGTGAAAGATTATATCGGTTGGAACGTTAGTTGTATATGGCGATACTATCTAAAAAGTGTTTCCTAACAAGCTCTTTAAATAATAAAGTTAATACTATTTATGAGACTAACACTAACCAATAGGTATTTATTTATTGCCAAGGAATTGACATTTACAACGGGCTTATAGTTTTTCAGCAGTAAACTCTTATCGTGTGAAATGGTGGAACTACGGTACGAGTAGTAAACACTTCTTTTATGAATACAGAAACCAACTGCCGGAGAGACCCTCGCTTAGTGTGGTAAAAACACACACACACAGGCCAAGGTAATATATACGCACACCTGCCACAAACACACACAGCCACACTCAGATCCGCATATTTATATTTGCACCTAGGGCCAATTGCAGTTGTTTACAATTGAGTAGCCAGCTCAGCACAATTGTCCCGCCTGACAGCAACGACAACTACCCCGAGAGTACCAACAAATGGCACAACAACCATCGAGCAATCGGCAGCAGAAAAAACAATAACATCGGCCCAGAGATATAGCCAAGCTATGGTGAGTAGCCGCTGGTGGACAGCTGATAAACTGAATCCGAAAACTGTCGGTGGGACAAATCGTCAGCTTTCAAGTTTTGAAACCGGAGAAAGAGTCCAATCATTTCGATGTCCCATCCATCTCAATCGATTTAGAAACTCATCGATGCAATTTCCCGCAACTTGGCAAGTATTCAGCAGGAATTATGCTTTCTGCAACTCACTACCCCGTATATATTTCACATATGCTTTCTTGTGGCTAATTACAGAAGTGCTGTCAATTACAACCATCTGCACTTTGGGCATGTGCCGCCAACGAAATTTTTGTTTCAGCTGCATTATCATATATTGTCTGATTTACTGTGAACGTAAGCACTTTTCAGTTTTTTGCCTTTGTTATCGAGAAATTTACACGAATTTTCAGCTTGTTGCTGAAATAAAAAAAATATAGTAAGTATAAACAATCAATTTTTTGTCAGTCCACAAAATGTGAACCTATGCAGATAGTTGTGGATAAAACGCTTAACTCTGACAGCCGACAGACGCCAGTCGGCGGATATGTAAGCTACAGTGGGTCCGAGATGTAAGTACACAATGTAAATCCATCGAGAAAGTAACAGAGAGCTGTTGAGCTCTGATTTGTGCTGCAAATTGAGCTAAGGTTTCTGTTAAAGTTTCTTAACGAAATATATAAGAATATATATGTTTATAAGAATTTAAGACATCGATTTTAGCTGTCTGCAAAGTATAATATTGAGGAGGAAACATTTCAAAAATGTAATAAAAATAAAATTAATTTTAATTTTATTGTAAGAGGTTTTTAAAAAGCTTACTTAAAAGATATTGTTTGTAAGGAATATACTAAAAAAAAAATTGATTTAAAAACCTTTTTAATCTATTACAAGGAAAATATTTGTATTTATTTAAATAGCTTTAAACTAATAAAATTGTCTATAATAAGTTCAGCTGGGAAAGATTTTATTAACAACTATAAATTATATTTACTATCTTTATGGATTTTCCAACTGAAATATTCAAATCTTTTTAAAACATATTCATGAAAACCTTGATAAGAATTACTGAGTTTTAGTTCTCATTAAAGTGTAAAACTTACAATTTATTCTTAAATTCTTTCCATTATTCCTCTAATACCAGCAGTAATTTGATTCGCCTAAAACATAGTTCTTAACTTGAAATACGCAATAAAAGGACAGTAAACTTGCGCTACCCACTGTGCCCCAAGTGTCTTCAATCGAATAAAGGTCAATGCGCTCTGTGGACAGCAAGTGCGGAGGCACACGGAACCACACAGCATAGAAATTCATAAAATTGACTCGCCAAAATTATACAGAGATCCCGGCCTGACCACCGGCCGGTGCCGAGAAGAATCTTATATTTGTTCACGACTGGCAAAAATAAATCGATGGAAATTACAAAAGCGGGAAGGTCAGCTTTTCGACTGGTCATTAGGGAGTCAGAGAAGTTCAAAGGTAAACCTGTTTCTTATTCTAATTCCCGTGTCTAAAAGTCGAAATTAGCTGAAGCAATCTTCTGGTCTTGGTTTTCTTGTTTTTTTGCCAACGTGGTCGCCAGCCCACGAAGTCTGACTTTTTGGTTTAAGAATCCATTTTAGGCTGGCCAACTGTTTCAATAAAGGATATTTGGACAAGTGGCCAAAATTAGACTCCTGGCTGAAAGAACTGAGCCACTTGGCTGTTTGAACGACCCAAATAAATATGTCTAAGTAGATTAATGTCAGATGCCGGGTAATAATAAAAATGTTTCCACAGACAAATGGGCTACAGTCACGTCCATAACTACATATGTCGTCAGCGCCGCACAAAGAGCGGCGAAGAGAGCGAGCAAACAGAGGCGAAGAGCGCGATCGTGAGCGCCGAAGAAAATGGTAAAAGCAAACAGGCAACAACAATGAGCGCGCAAGAAACGTAAGCCGCTGCCGACGTCTTAAAGTTGGCCAAAAAGGCGGCCAAGTGCCCCAAGGAACATTCAGTCAAGCCGCGATCGCCGAGCGCTACGGACGTTTATATCTCCCCAAATCTCGTCTAGGGGCTAGAAGTGAGAAAAGTGCTGACCGGAAAATTCTTTCGGCCGAGAAAGGTCTCCGGAAAAGATCTAAAGCGTTTGTGTTTTCTGTGTAACTCCCCTCTGGATGTCTCTGAACGCCGAACGTTCGTACAAAATGAAACTGCGCGATGTGGAAAATGCCTTCAAGTATCGGCGCATACCGTACCCCAAGCGGTAAGTGTGATCCCCACAGAAGAGATTTCATTTCTTTCACCCGAGAATGGGGCTCAAAGCATCGCGGAGGAAATGCAATCGAGTTCCAGTTTCAGTTTAATTGAAAACCGGTCATAATTGCTTATGGAACGGCCTGAGAACCGAGTTGGCAGACTGAGGAGTGCGTTTGGTCCATCGGCGGAAGATTAAAAAAAAAAAACTTTGCTCTCGATTCTCCATCGAAGGCATTTAACTTTCCGTTTTTCGCAGCTGGCTTAAAAGTGAAAGACATTTCAGGGTCGCCGCATTTGATAAATATAATTAAATACAAACTTCAATTGCTGGCTAAATCAGTTCAAACATTTATGCCGGACTTTAAGTACTCGCCAGCAAGTGAATTAATTGCAGCTCATGCTAAGCACTGAAAACAATATTAAAATGGGTTTAATCTATCTGAAAACGGTGGCATATGGCTTTAAATTAGTAGAACTAAATTAAATTTGGTTTCTAAATGAAAAAATATATAAGTTAGAGAAAAAGAAGCATTTGAAGGCGTTCCTGCTGAGATCTTTTTAAAAATAATAATTTAAAATAGTTTTTTTTGTCTAATAACGCTGCTATTAATTCTTTCTGTGCACTGAGATTACTTTTTTTATTCTTGATCTAGTTAACATGTTTAAGTTTTTTTGTATTTTATTACTGCTGGTTTTTTCATTCAATTCTTCTCATAACTCATTTGATGTAGCACCTCGGGGCCAGCTTTACAGAGATGAAAAGAGGGAAAACCGCAAAAGCCAAACTCAACATCAACTATTTCAAGTAGCCAAAAGAGCCATGTCTTGCCAGCTTCCCCCACACTGGCTGCATTGTCTTGGCCAACATTTTTCGGTGTTTATTCTGGCCTTTTAGAGAACGCAGCTCCAGTTCAGTTCGGCTCAGTCGAGAGTTAAGAGCCCGCTGACTTGACTGCCCGCTCATTAGTCGATGGTTGATGGTCGACGGCCGGCCGCCCATAACAATTTTGCCCATTAAAAGGTGTTTAGGCCAGAGATCTGAGCCACTGCGTCCGCTATTGTGCAAGTTTCGCTCTTTTTTTATGTTTGTGTGGCCAAAAACACACCGAAATTGTTGCAACGAGTGCGTCGAGATGTAAACTAATGATAGGCCGAATACACATGTTGCGGGCTAATTGGCGTTCGGAAAAAGATTTTTTACCATTTGTTGGTTTTTTAAAGAGGGTGTGAGAATTTACTTTTCGTTAAGACAAAGTTAACTGGAGTCATGATAAATGGAAACTATAATAACCTGACAGTGTTTAACACGATTGTTAAATTTATGTATTAATAGATACCAAGGAAAAAATATTTAAAAAAACGAAATAAGCTTAGAAATTTAACCAACCAAGCAAACTGTTATTAAAGCGCTTATTATAATTATTTAGCCTCTCTTTTATCAGCCCATTTTCCCCTTATTTACAGAACAAATTATTACATTTATTATATGTATTACTGGCATTAATTAAGCACACGATTTAAATGGAGATATATAACTCTGCAATGGCACGCATTTCACGCTCATTTTGTCAATTTCATGCAGCTGCAACTCTCATTCAATCAGTTAGGCACTCAATCAGTCTGTCAATCAATCCGGCGATGGGTAAACATTTATTTTTTATTCGCAGCAATTTAGTGAAAGGACAATCCTACGGCGAGGGCATCAGAATTATGCAAATGTTTATATATGACCATGATTTATGGCGGGGGAAAATATTGTCCTAGAGAAAAGCATAATTTCCCGGCCATACTGACGTGCGCACTTGTTGTCGATATTTGCACATCTCTTTTGTGCATTCGCGAATTGATATTAATTAATTAAATTAATTGGTTTTGCTTAAATAACTCTCGGACACATGTTTGGCAGCTTCATTAAGCAGGCACGCGATGCATATGCATATGGAGAAAATGAGTTCAATGCCCTCGCAGTTGATGAAAACCCCTCAAAAGCGATTCATAAAGTCAAATACGGTTGACTGCAGAACCAAAGACAAGGTTATGCAATCTAGCTCACTTTCGCATGAATTAGCATAAATTACGTTCCCAATTTGTTTTCCGAACGGATTAGGGCTTACCTAACACTAAATTTACTTTTATTTTCACTGCAAGCCAAAGCGTGACAGAAATTATTTAGAACGTCCCAAAGCGGGTCAACACGGAGAGCACGAGAGAGCTGACTTAAAGCCGGGCTTAAACGAAGAGCACACTGACAACTCTTCGGTTTCCCTGGCTTTCTTCTCTCCGTGCCTCTTTCTTACCAATTTATTTCTATCTTTATAGCCGCGGGCGCCGAGACATGCAGTTACTCACATTCGTGTAATTACCCCCAGTGATGTGATTTGCCTTTTCTTTGGTTTGTTTTGAGTTTTGTCTTGCGTTTTGTTTTATTTTGCTTAACGCATTGCAATGGAAATTATACATATTGGGAATTTTACACGCTGCTGGTGGGCCATGGGAAAGCTAATTATTGCTGTCTGCCTGCGGCGGGTGTTGCATTAAAAATGTATTAATAATAAATTTTTTAAGTTTAAATTTTCATATTTATAACTCCACATGCAACTCCGTATATGTTTTCACTTTTGTTGATAAAAAGATAATTACATATCCTTTTATTATGATTATATTAAGGGTTTGAAAATCAAAATATAATGAATGTGCATTCTCAAATAATTCAACAGTTTTCTAAATGATAAATTTGTAAAGTAAAATAAGATATCAACTCTAATGTTTTTCGATTTTTATTTATTTATTTCATATATTTCATGTCACTTTATCAATTTATTATATCAAGGAGTGTTAAAGCCACTCTCCTCCGGAGCATTGGTCCTTCGAGCCGGATTCTTGCTTCCACAGCAGCATGCCATTCACACAGCCAGGTGTTCATTTTTTCCATTTTTTAAGAAACATTCAAAATAACAAGAGCAAACGACAGCAATTGTTTTATAGCAATTTACAAATATTTTGTACCCCTTTCAGATCGCGCATTTTACACATTTTTCCCAAAAACTTCACACCTAGCCCGCATGATCAGGTGAAACTCTGGGCCCTCTAGGCCAACATCCCTCCCTTTTTCGCTGATAATTCGCACGCAACTTTTGGCCAGTGAAAGCCCACAAAATACTCACATGTTTGTATACATTATAGCAATTTATGACCGCAGCCGTTTAGCACATTTCAGAAGGCGAGGTGACTAACAGTTTTACTGGGCCAATTTCGGGAGGGAACAACAACCGTCCGCCCACAAGCAGTCAAAAAGAGATAGTCTATAGCTATATGGCTGTTATTATTAGTTGGTCACAAAAACAGAAACTTTGGTTATGCCTGTGTGGATACCAAAAACAACCGCCCTCTCCCACGGGCCCGGCGACGAAAGAGCATTTCTACATTATGTAAAAACGGTCAAATGTCGAGCCGGGATGCGAGTGAAAAATAACAAAATTCGCATTATTTTTAGTTCAAGAAAGGCGAACGCTGATTAACACAATCATGTGAAAAATGTACAAGGCTTTTCGACTAAAAATAAAACAAGTGCAAAAAATATACATAGCCGTAGAGGTTGAAAAGTGGAAATTATGTGTATAGCTTTCACTTGATATACAAATATGGGCTCTGGGGCACAGGGGGCGTGGCCAGCAATGCGTAACAGCCAAGTGATGATGACAATGATGTATTTTTTGTCTTCCGACGGGTTTCAAGTCTGAAGTTGGCCGAGCAAAAAGTGTAAATTGCTCGGCAGAAGGTGACGCTGAGCGGAAGGTGGAATTAGTGGAAAGGTGGATATAGTTCAAAGCCACTGAACTATAAAGTAAATGGAATAATCATGGCTTAAATCAAGGGGAGGGTTAAGGATAATTGTTTAATATTAAGAAAGTTGAAGGGTGCTAGTAATGGTTATGGTTATTGTTAGCAATTAAAGGCTTTTATTTCATTTAAAATATATGTTTTTGCAAAATATGTGTGCGTAATATTAATTATAAATTTTTTAGAGAGCTCATTAATATCGTTAAGATTACATTTTCATCGACTAATTTCCCTTTCACCGCCCTGATAATAATAGTGAACACAACTCGTTAATACCCCTTCAACAACACAGTTCCCCAGATTTGTTTTGAGCACTCCCCGACTTCCCCGACTTTCAAATGATGATAATGATCTTTATGCAACGCACAAAAACGTTGCAAAAAATATTAGGAAAGGAAAACACTTAAAACCTCCTTTCAATTTTATTTTTCCCAAAAGAGCAAGATTTTTGTCAGCCAAGTTCCTCGTACTTTGTCTACAGTTTTATTGTTTTTGATCAAATATGCATGCAAAATGCTATAAATAAGAAACAGAAAAAGTTAAAAAAAGTAAAAATTGTGTTTACTTGTTTGCAAAAAATTTTTGTGTTTTGTTTTGTTGTTGTTTTTATGTTTGCTAAATGCAGACGAGGCAAATTTCAATTTAATTTCTTCCCCGCCTCTTCGCTCTCGCACGGCGAAAGTGAGTTAACGCTCAGCTTCAGATCCAAAGTCGGGGCTTCCTCCAGTATGTAAATCACTTTTTTTAACAGCCAGCAAACTGCCGGAGATTTATGGGCGCCAGCTACTTAGGCGAGCAGAATATTTTACGGCGGGACATGTCTGGGATCCAAAGAGCTGGATTCCCAGGTGGGTGGGCGCTATTAAACATTTGGAGTAGGTTTCATTATTAAGTGAAAGCATTGAACTGCAATTAGTGAAGCGTATGTGGAGTGTTTGTGGATATTTTCACTTTTCTGGCAGTCAATCCGAGAACATTTAGGCGATAATTGCAAATGTTAACAATCCCATTATTGGGTTTTAGATTTCGGAATCAAGGTGCGAGAGTCACACATTCTTTTTTTGGGAAGTTTAAGCTTAAAAATTAAATGAACATGCTTACAAATCTCATAACAAAATATAATTAATTTAAGTGGCTTCAATACAGTTTTTAAACATAATTCGGAAAACAAAATTCTTTATTACTGATTTTCTAAAATGTTTACAAGTTTGTTTTATATATTTCCTTTCGTTTTGGCTAGTAATTACATGTATTGAAAGGCTCTAAAAAATTATTTAAGCCACATTAAATATATTCGAAAAAGGCATTATTATGATCTCTTCAGACTTGAAAACCAACTTCAACTGAAAATGTAAAACTTCCCCATTTCCATTCCCACTCCCTTGCACTTGAGAAGTCGAGCTGGCGGCTGCCGGCTAGAAAAGGCCATTTCATCAACGCTTAAGAAAACTGGAGAGAAAAACCGCAATAAACCAGTTTGATAGTTGGCAAATATTGGCCAAGACCGAAACAAATGCACTTTCAAATGCTAGCAAAAGCCGAGTAGCAGCAGTCGACACAAAAAGGCGAAGGCGACGCCTAAGCGAATAGGCGAAAAAATAAAATAAAACTACAAGATTCCGTGAGCATATCAAGAGTGGAGTCTAGAAACCGACCCCCAACAATGGACCAGGCCAAAATTGAAATTGTAACAAAATGCTCACGACAAATATGCGGTTTTTGTCTGCTGCCCCGACTTGCAAGTTTTTCCCCGTTTTCCGCTTCCCCGTATCGCTGCCGCCCCATGCCTCTTGCCTTTTGGCTGTGCCACTCCAAAAGCTGCATCATGACGTAATGACCGCATGAAGCCACCCGGCCCGGCCGAGTCATGTGCCTCTCGCTGGCTTTTAGGCCAAACCACATACGGAAAATCGGTCCACGGCTCAAGGAAGATCCCGAGACTTACTATAATTAAATATTTTTATAATTGCGCTCTCTGCGGTCTTTTAATTGCCAGGGGGATTGGCCTGGGCATGACAAGTATGTGGGGAAAAACTAGAAATCTTGACTGCATTTTCTCGAAGTGGTCATTCCAGATTTAAATGGCAATTGGGACGAAAGATTAGAGTTATTAAAACCCATAAATACCATAAAAGTTGAGGCTTGAGCAAGTCCAAAATAGATGGCAGCTTATGAGATTATGGTTCCATTTTTCGGTTATAATGTACGTTGATTTTTATAGCACTTTACGTAAGTTTGAGTATGTAGAATTTGCAAACTACTCGATATTATCCATTTAATATCATCAGAAGCTACAGTTTTTTGAAAAGACTAAATTCTATTGGCCTTTATATCCATATTTCAAGTTTCCTTGTCTGAATGTTATGCATTTCTGAGTAGATTTAATACTGGAAAATATACCTTAGGATGCTTCAGAAAACATTAAAGTTTCCCTAAAAGATTTAAAAAACCCTCCTGGAGGAGCACAGTCGATATAAACTTAACTTTTCAATATCATTGCCATAATTTAATAAAGTTCATGGACTATTAAAGCCCAGATTTGATTGCCTCGAATTGCCGGCCCCAGAAAGAGTTAACGAATTGGAATTGCCCTGTAAAGGAAAGTTAAATTGATCCCTAATGAATGTCGGATGTTGTAACTTGCCACTGAACACCCCCAATAAGAGTTGTAATCCAATTTCTCCCCCTCGTGGAGCAGCTGTTACTCGGAGCCCGGTGAAAGGAGGAGGTTGGCTGGCGAATCAAAATTGATTTTAATGATGCCTTCGTTTCGGATCGCTTATCGGACATGTACCGAACATCATGTTCGTAAATCATAAATCTTGCTATCATTTCGTTTTGTTGCCACCTGAAGGGCAGGCAGGCAGGGCGCTTTTTCGCCCAAAAAATGCTCCGTGCCCCGGGGGCAAACTGATGATGGGTATTCGATCCGGATTCGGTTGAGGAATGACTGGGGAAAGATATTTTGATGGGGTCGCAAGCTGTGCGTGTACTTTCCACGCCAACTGTCTTAGAGTCTTGAACAAATGTTTGGATATTAGGCGGAGCCTTCGACGGGCGGCAGGTGCAGCAGGCACTCACCTGCCTTTCACTAAACAAAAGGCAATGATGCCAGGTGAGTTAAGCTTAGCTTACCTCTTTTGTTTGCCTTGTCCGGCTGCATTTGGATGCTTTAGATAATGGCAGAGCTTAAACGTAATCCCTCCCGGACGTTGTTCATATATCTTTTTAATTAGCCGGACCACAAGTAGCTAAAATTAATTTTAAAGAGGGATTTTGCTTTGGAAGTCGATTTTGAAATAAATGAGCATGACTAAGGCAAAATACGACAAATATTTAGGACGAACATATAAGATGAATGTAATGATACATCTATGCAAACTAAAAGGGATCAGGTTAACCTTAATGTGTTTTATTTCCTACTTGATTTTCTGACTCAATAGTTCTTAAATTTGTAGCAAATATATAATTTCAAGAATTAAAAAAATGCAGGAAATAAAAAGAAATCTAAATCTAAATTATATATATCAGCAATAAACAGTGACATTAACGAACTATTTTAATCAGACATGCACATATTTCATTCAAATCATTATATCGGATGGATCTAAAGGCCGTATCTTTCCAACTAGAATTAATAATTAAGTATCCAGTGTTTAATTGCATTTCCCGTACGGTTGATTGGAACACTTAAGATAAACTTCCTAAGAGCTCAATTTCTTAGCTTTCCTGGCCAGATAACAGTGCCGTTAGATATGGCCGACATCCTTTCTCTATTCCCCTCTGCTTTCCTTCCAATTAACATAAATGCCATGGCAAACATACGCCAGACAAATACCTGCAAGGGAAATTGAATTGCTTAATTAATTTCCACACTCGCTTCCTCTTTTCGGAAACAAGAGGCGCGGGGCGATGCTGGGGGACAAAGAAAACTGCAAATAAAATTGGAAAATAAAATTTAATTTTAATGCAGCTTAGTCTCGTTTAGTCAAAGATGTCCCCCAGGATGCATATCCATTTTTTTTTCTGTTCCTTTTTCTGTCTTTTTATTCATTCTCTTGGAGATTTTTATGTGCGAGCGAGCTTTTCCTTCGGTCGCCGGTTAAACGAGTTGCCGAGACGACGATGGCGACCCACTTTTGGCCTCGCCTGTGACTGGGACTGCAACTTGGATTCGGGCTGAGTCCGAGACGGCAGCTCCCAAAGACACAGTGATCTCTGGCGAAAAACACAGAAAACGGCAGCCACACAGCAAAGAGATATAGTTTAAAACGATATTATATCAGATAGGAATATACATTCAATAACTAAATTATTATCATCATTTACGACGATACAATATATATAATTTAAGCTTTTTATTGTTTTATTTTATACATTATAATTTTATTTCAGACTTTCCCAAGTTCATGAACTTTTTCTGGTTTCAAATTAGGCCTACTAAGTTTTACCCAACTTACTGCTACACATTTTTCCCAGTGCACGTTTTGCCTGCTCGTTGGCGCCACTTTCTTTAGCGTCCAGATGACTGGTTGACACCAATTTGAATGGCAAGTTTCTGTCAGTCGGCCCGCTCTTTTTACATCACAAATAAGCAGAAAATAGGATCGGGTTCGCCATGTGAAAGTCAAGGAGTGATACAAATACTAAATACTTAATGCCACCCTCCACAGACCCCCAGGAGGTTCCGGTTAACGCCAATTGGCGAATGTGGCCAATGTGCATTGCACAGAGGCAGTGGAGAAGAGATTCCTTTCGTTGGTCAATGCAATCACAGAAGAAAAATTCAATACATTTTCGATCTAGTTTCAAAAGAAAATTCCTTTAATTATTTAAAATTTCAAATGATTTATTCCGCTATATTAAAATGTATTGAACCCTTAAAAGGAATTTAAAGTTGACAATCTCCGAGAATATCAACTATTTTTTAATAATGATACTTAGTCCATACCTTACCTCGCAACATAAGCCCATTTACCAAGCCTTTGGAAAATTATCTTGAAACTCTCTTTGTCAATATCAATTTTCTCAGTCGCAAGCCGTTCTCTCAGGTAAAATAATGACAACAATGCAAATGCTTATCGTGGCCATGGCAGCTCGGAAAAGCGAGCTCGAATTTCCAGCGCAAGACACAATATTTTCCCCACCCCGATTGCACATTGGAGACCATGCAGGCGTTAAATGAGAAGCGTTTGACAACTAGTAAGGCGCCATGCCACCCTAAGCTGCCACCCTTGCGCACCAACCTTCCAATCTGCTTGTTGTTGCAGGCAAGGATCAGAAATTAGTGTGCCAAGTTATTTTGCCCCGGAACCGCCCACATATTCGTGTTTCTTCCACTGAGAGAAAAGTAGCTTTACTTCTTAAGCTAATTTGTTAAAAAAAAAAACTTTAAAAAGAATATTGGCAGATGCATTGACTAGTAGTAAATACAAAATAATAATAATAAAATATCATATTAAACATCTATAAATTCTTATGCAATTATAGCGATTATAGACAGCCACTTGTTAAGATACTTCAATTAAACACTCATATTGTCATCAGTTCTGCACTTATTTTTTTCTCCGTGTAGGCCTTGTCCCTCCCCCTTTCCCATTTCCTCTCACACACGTACACACGTTCACGGAGAGCAGGCAAAAATTAATTGCAATGCCGCAAATGACAGCGTCAAGTAGTAAAAGTAAGCACCCACAAAGAAGAAGAAGGCGAAGGCGACGAAAGAGATGGCGACTCCCAAGGAGCAGCCTTTCGAGCCTCGATTCGGGTTGTCTCTCTGCGAAGGAGGCGTGGCTGTGTGGGCGTCACGTGCGCTGGTTGCAACAAGGATGAGCTCGTTAAAGGAAACGACAACGATGGCGACAACAGAAGCAAATACCGAGTCGCGTTCTTCGCTTCTGTTCTCGAGTGCGTAAATTTTGTTTGTTGCTGATGTTGTTGTTGTGGCAATGGCTGTTACTGCTGCTGGTGTTATTGAAACAAAATGTTATTAACATTCGCTGCAAGTTAAATAAGTGACGGCTTACAGCTCTTTTCCTCTCTGACTCTCGAGTCAACAAATTTCTCAGCATGAACTCTACTTCAAACACACTGAATGTTCTTTTATATCTTGACCTATTTTTGGTTAAATATATATTTTCATTCATTAAAAACAATATATACAATCTATAATACTATATAAAGATTTCCCACTCATACAAATGCACTTCCTTCATACCATTTCCAAATGACATTGAAAAGCATTAATCCATTATAAAACCTAGACCGAAATGACAAATTATTTTCATTATCATTAAAATGACTCTCCAAGCTTAACCGCCTCAAAAATTCGCCGCTCTCATTGCTCCATTATCGCATTAAAAATAAACCTTCGCGGCGAAATCCGTTGCCATAACAGTTAATTGTTCACAATTTGACCCACAAAGGCAATTTGGCACACTCTACACTACACTACCGTCATCCTCCTTGCCGAGGGCTATTCTACACTCCAGCGACTCGGGCTGATTTATGGCCATGATATGAAATTCGTTAATTGTCAACACACATCGCATCGCCTCTCTCCGTGGACAAATTCTAGCCCGGCTGCAAAACAAATGACAATTGGAGTGTGTTAATGGACCCCGTCAACATCTCTCGCTCAGCACTTGCAGCTTACCTGAGCAGCAACACCTTCTGAATATTTGTTTAAATGCCTGGAAAAAATAGTGAAGGGAAAGAGGGTTAAGCGCGGAAATAAAAACAATAAAAAGTTGTACTTTTAAATAATTTGTCCGCTTTAGGGATATATTTTTTATGTAAAAAAATATTTTCGAAAAGGTGTTTCTCAATAAAAACAATAAAAAAAATTATATTCCAAATTAAATATATTCCAGATTATATATATTTATTAATACATCCAAAAATATATTCTTGAAGATTTTTTTAACTAATAAATCACCAATTAAATCAACTCATTCCTTTCTTAATACGTCATTTTCCAAATGCGTTAAAGAAAAACTAAGGCAACGCATAATGAATTTGCAGTTAAATTTCTTCACAAGTTTTCGACTCCCCGCTCCTACGCCCACTTCCACGTTGTGTACTTAGGACTTTTATATGTGGGGGCCAGATACTTAAAAAGCCCGCACGTAGGTTTTACAACTTAATTACAAGTCGCGTTAATCTAAGCCAAATGAAGCTTCACCTCACTCGTTCACTTTGCATTTGACATGCACATGGCCCAGGAATGGAAAAGGGAATTTAAATGGTGGCACAAAAAGAAGAGCGGAACTTGCTCTACAAAGTGAGTTGGCATTTTAATTGGATGGTTTATATAGAGAGCTAAGCGGTTTTTAAATCGTAAATAAAAACCACCCAATAGGAGCTAGAGGTTACTACCAATTCACCTCCAAATACAACTTTAAAAATTATAATTTGTTCATCATTAACTAAGTCTAATTGCCTAAAATAAAGAGTAATACAAATTTTTGCCAATAAAAAAATCATTAAACTTGTCTATGATTTAATTCAATTAAAGATTAATTTATTATGTAACACTAGCAAACACTTTCTGCAACAAAGGACCTTCATTGTATAATGCAAAAACCGAAAACTATTCAGTAAAACACTAAGTAAATATTACTACAGCATATCTTTAGACAGCTGTCGGTTTTGTGAGTTACTTTCCATTCAATATTTCGCGCTCACGTTTTTTTGTCTTGGGCAAAGCAAAATTTGAAAACAAAAAGGCAAATTGTCTTGCCACTAATAATGATGAGGGCGATAATGAAGATGTTGTTGGCCTGATTGACACTTTTATTCAACGACCATGACTGTGACTCTGACTTTTAGCCGCTGCTCGATTTGCACAGATATCTCCATCTATCTATCTATCTATCTATCTATCTATCTATATGGATACAGTAAAATTTGTATATATAATACTGGTTTATTTAAATTTTTAATTAATTAAGATACTTTTGTTTTGGTTCCTTTTTTCTTTTAAACTGTATTTCTTAAATATTAGAAATAAATTTGATTATTAGGGAATAGAATATTTCTGCATCTAAAGCAGTCACGAGTCAGGGCTTTGGCCACCACTGATCTAAAGACTGTAAACCACAATTTGGTTTTTTTAATAACCGTTCCAAAGGTATTAGAATGTGAGAATTTCTTAGATTAGCTTTTCATTTATAGGATTTAAGTAAAAGTTTCTTGTAAGTTGTCCCTCTCTATTGAGGCTGGTTACACTAAGGGACGTTTGACTGTACCTTGTATTGGATGAGGCGAAAACAATTTGTCGTTTGGGCGGGGGGAGTGGCAGGCTGGCAAATTTGCAGCGGAGCGTTGCAGTTGCACGTTTCTTGAAAACGCCGCACAATTTGCAATTGAAAGTTAAGTTGGATTTTTCACTTTTTTACGTCTTTTAGACAGTAACCGCAGTTAGCCATTTGATCGAAAAGAAGACCTTTTCGCAGCGCAGAATGTTGTGTCCGGTTCGGATTTGGTATTTCTTTTTTTCATGTTTCTTTTTTCATTTTTAACTCCGCTCTCTTTTATGGGATCACGTTCTATTTGAAACGTGAATTATTTGCAACAAGCCAGCTGATGGATGGAGGTAAATCATGAAGGAGAAAGAGGATAGAAATAGGAACGGAGAAATGGAGAGATAAAAGGAGGATATAGTAAGTCAGGGGAAGGGTACAGCGCACAACCCAATACCGCGCATTCAACTCAATTTTCAAGTGCGTGTTAAACGCCACTTTACAACACACTGTGTTATATGCGATTTACGATATTCGATACGGGCGCGAAATGCCTTCGAAAATATTTTCCTTTTCTCCGCCAGCATCTGCAGCCATCGCTGTGCTTTGATTATTATTTTGCGGCTGTTGAACGCTTCGGCTGGCAAAGTCATTAACTTTTATTTCGTTGTATTATATTACACTTGAGCGTGCCGAAGAAGATTACAATAATTTCGGGCAAGTCGTCGCTTTGGCTCAATTGTATGTGGATTTTTAGGCTGCACTCATTAAATTGCGGTGGCTAATGGCGGGCTGACATGGAAAAGAGGTGAAAATGCCTAAAATTACAATTAGGAGAAGAATTTAGAATTGCTAATTTGCTTACTTTAATAAGAATATTCATAATTACTTCTAACAGACAACGGCTTGCGTTATTTTAAGATTACTTTGGTTAAAGTTTTTGCTTCATATAACCTTAAATATATTGTATCTATAATTATATATACATTAAAATAAATTCTAATGGCGTAATTTATATAAATCACACATTAAAAGTTTGGAGATCATCATGTTTTTATCTCTTGTGTACACGATTTCATTAATATCTTAATTAAAATGCCAAATTAAATTTTACTGCAAACATACCAAACATATTCAACAATTGAATAATTTATTTAAAGGTCTAAAATCTGATTTAAATTTAATGTAATTTTATGCATTCGATATTTCCTAAAGCACTGTTAAACTCTTAATGGTGAAAGCCACTACCGAAATTCCATTAGGGTCCAAGCAAATTTGCTAGACCCTCTCTGGCCCTGCTTAAACATGGTCTAAAAGCAATTTTGTTGACCCAACTTTTTTTGGTTCCGTTCGCTTGTTTACTTAAAATTTATCACAATTACTTTGCCACATAAAACGCAATGAAAAACGAGAAAAACTGTTTTTTTGATGAGTTTTTAAATGCTGACAGGGTCTTGTTATTAGAGTAAACAAACCACAAAATAATAACGAAATAAAAGAGCAGCGGCGAATGCAGAAAAAATAAAGAGAATAATGGTAAAATGTAGTTCAAAAGTGGCATAACATTTGTGAAATTAAAATAAACACAGTTCCAATCTGTGGATGGTTGTTGCTACTTTTGTTTTGTGGCTTCAATTAAATCATATGCCAAGCTTAGCTGGCTTTTCGTGCTGCTGAAAACTGTTGCTATATCTACGGCTACTTATACAATACAATATCAACCGCCCCCAGACTCTCTGTCTCTTTCTACCTGCCAGTCGGGATGGGAGACGTGCAAAAACAAAACCGAAAACTGAAAACCAAAAACTGAAAACTAAAAACTGAAAAGAAAAACAATTGCATAAAAAATTCACATGACTCGAATCGCTAGCGCTCGTCTCTTTTCAGATTATACAACTTTCTAATCAAAATATTGTTTTATTATTATTACTCGTGGCGCATTTTTCGTTATTTTCGAACATTGCCTTACTTCACTTTCGGTGCCGTCACTAAATTCAATTGCCCAATTGACTCAATCAGCCGCAACTAAAAAGTACGTTCCGATTTTCCTCGGTTACATTTTCGAAACACAGCTTCCGCTACGCACATTTCGTCTAAGTCTGCTCCGAAAAAGTACTCCGAAAATACTCGTAAATTTGGGTCACTTTTGCTACCATCATCGGCTGCCAAAGTAAAACCAAAAATCATCGACGGAGGCACGTAGAACGCTTTAATTACAATTGGCCTAGTTTAGCTCCGAGCCCAGATTTAGGACCAGCCTGAGTTGTGGCTGTACCTGATGGCTATCTGGAGATAAGTATATGCCAGCCCACGTCATGGAGCCTGCTATCAGATGAGAGTTAATAGTTTAATTGGGAGTGGGCCACAGGGAACGTTTCCTAAGGCCAAGCCCAGGGGAAATGTGATGAAATGTGCCGAAATGGGTCTTAGTGTATGGGTTCAAGTGTTTAGGATTATGTTTAATATAAGTATATTTATTCATTGTTAATATATTTAATTTTTGTAGAAGTACAGAATACTTGAATCAGAATTATTACAATACAAATATACTTTTCTATGCTTTTTAGACTTTTTACTTAGGGTTCTTAAGTACAACAACCACCTTCATCTCTGCTATTAAATCATCAACTTATGAACTCAAGACTTTCTGTCACAATTAATTCCAAAAGACACAATCAAAGCCCGACTCTGTACAACTCTTTGTCTTGGCAAACATCTCAAGCAGATGAAATCCCGAGAAATTATCTCAAAATGGCTTTCCTATGACCTCAAACGGGCTCGCTCTTTATTTTCGGGTTCGTCCCTAACGGAACCCGTCGCCTACGAGCTTGAACCCTGACCCAGCTGACCTCATTGCACCTCTCTATGCGCTTCTCACACACTTTTCCTACGGGCTTACACAACCAACTCGGAAGGCCTCATTAACTGACCTTAGTTGACAATTTTAATGGCTGTTTGAGCCGGACCCACGAAAATTGCCTAATGAAGTGCTCATGAATTGCGAATGCGAGCCAAAAGTCAGGCGAAAGGTTCCCAAAAAAATGGTGGCTGAAAGTTTGTTGAACTTCTGCTGCGGCAAAACCAAAATTAAAAATAAGTTTCGGGAAAAAAAATTCAATTTCTTTGCATATTAAATCAGGCAAATCATTGTGTGACCCGGGGCCAAACTAGTTATAAAAAGATCTGCCGCCGAGCGCTTGGGTTATGTCATGGTGCCAGGCGTTTCCTCCCAAATGCTAATGCTGGCCAAAGAATATTTCGCCAAAGTCAGGGCCAGAATTTGTGGCCCTGCTCTCCGATCCCATGATTTCATAATTCCTCATGCCTTCGCGTTCTTACAACTTGCTTGGCCACTTCTATCACTAATACTGATGCCCCGGGGGCATAACTGGGTTCAAACACCTTTCGAAAACTTGCCTAATGCGTGTATTGATTGGAGTGTGCGGCGGCTTCCAGTCGCTATTCGGATTTTTCATCTTCAACGCGGCTCCCCCACGGAAATCGGGGTCTATTGCGAAAGTAATCTTCATGTCTCGAACAATTTGTTGCGCCTGCTCTGCAAGTCAACCAAGATGGAGCTCTTGGCGGGATCTGTGACTGGAGATGAGGTTGCCTCATTGTATATCACCGAGGCATATTTCGAGTGCTTGTTTACAGTGCGAATTCCATAATTCCAGCCAACGAGAGTGTGCCGCATAAAACGTTGAGATTCAAAGAATTTTAAGTCAAATGATTTGTATTTACAAATAATTTTTAAAGTTAATAGTTTTAATCTAGTATTATATGACGCATGCTTCTAAGCTTTTACTAAAACTGAAGCTAATTTATATGTCTTTCTATAATTAAAGCAAATATAATATGTCATAGTTGAAGCTTTGGTATTTTTTATATTTAGACTATTTTTTGCTGTGTGTCGCACATTTTGCAATTTTCATTTCTAATGCCTTGGAAACTGGCTGCAATTTGGCTGGTTGCTCGCCGCTTTACAGTTTGATTAGCTGGAAAATTTGCCATCGTTTAATTAAATTATGTCTGCAGTCGGTAGTCGGGAGTTGGTGCCTGCGCTTACGTGTATGGGCAGTCGAATGACAATGAGCGGAAATGGCGGGCAATTTGCATGCAACGGCAGCTGACTTATTCCATTTCCATATCTCCCTCCCCCTGGCGCTGAAGTGAAAGGTGCGGTCCGTTGGCCAACCTAACGCTGAAAGCATCTTGGCCATTGAACTCTCCGTTCTAAGGCAACTTCTCGCTGATTCTGTAATTTCTCCACTCCGAGATGGAAATTGAATTTGCAAAAAAAGCAAGAAATTGCTGGATATGCATGAACCGTAGAAATCGTCTAAACAACCACACTGTACCTATGGTCATGGCCAAAAGCTTTACCTGCTAGAAAGATACAGTTAGGTAGAGAATGGAATGTTAACCATTTATAATTTTAGGCCCAATGATCTTGAGTTAATTAGCGTAATTTGGTCGATCATTATATTTTCATGTATTTTTCATTAATATTTAAAGTAGAAAATGTGTGTTATTATACACTTTAAACTTTAATATTTAATAAAAAACCACTAGCTTAACAAATATTAAACATTAAAATCGAAGAAAGGAATATTTATTTATAATTGATCAATATTAAACATATTACAAAAGATTACGATTTTAAACTATAGTGTAGGATAAGAATCTGGCTCAAAGAATAAAGTATTACCAGAATACCGACCTCTCTACCAACCTAAACCGAAATTCTTGCTACCAAAAGCCAGTTTATCTTATAAATTCGTATAACTCTCCGTTCCATTTCACTCATTACCAGCATGCACGAACATATTTCAATCATCTTGATGAAGTTGCAGCCAACTGTGCCACTGTGGAAATCGAGCTCGAAGCCATTACTCTTGGAACCTCATCACTTCCCACTTGCCACGCCCAAACGCCCCCTCAGAGCCAGGGAAATAGAGCCCGTATCGCATATAGTATATGGTATATATGGTAGTGTGTTGAGACTGCCGAAAAAAAATCGCTAACGAACCAAGTGTGGCCGAGGTCCCTGGCTCTTGGTCCCTAATGGCCTGCACATGTGCTACGTGGCAGCAAACGAACTGCAGTCAGACCCAGGCGAAATACGCCCCCTTAACCCTACATGTCGCCGTCCTAGAGCCCGACTAGAAATGTCCAAAAGAAATCGACGCAGTCACGTAAAATTATTTTAATAATCACATAACTTTCGGCATTTACACGCCGGACGATCCAATGGGACTACCAAACAAAATGTCAATAAATTTCGGACTTTTTGTTTGAGCTAAAAAAGAATAAATACGAATACAGCTAAGATCAAAATAATAGGAACATCAGTGGTTTTTTATTATCGTAAAACAAGACTGAGAATGGTTAGAAATAATTAATTAATTCAATGAGCTGCAATTTCGCACAAATACTGAAAGGTTAATTGCTTTATCTAAGAACCGAGATTATACAGTATAGTACTATGCATTTTGAAAGTATTGCTTTTATCAATAATTTGAATAGAATATGTAAGTTAAGTAATTGGAAATAATCACGTGATAAACTTATCGTTAAGCAAATTGATGTATTATCCTCTGAAAATGTATCTGATTATGAAGACTACACCTGGTTGCTCTGGTTTTTGTAGTGTCTTCTTCTTTTAAACTTGCCTATCGGAAGCTGTTCTTTTGCCGAGTCGAAAAAGATTTGACAGTTAGTCTAGGTCCCTGCTAAAGTTACCCATTTACCTAATAATAAATAGGGTTGCTAAACGACTATTGTTTCGACCACATTTGTATTTCGGAAACAAAGTTGGGATATGCAGAAGAAAAAGTAGAAGTTTCAGCGGCCATAGCGCTTAAGTGGGATTTGCGGGGCACTTTAGTGTCAACTTTAACAATAAGTTGGGCGAAAAAAGAACGTGGCGAATAAATGCCGAGCAGAAACATTCGCCTGCACATAAGCCGCAAACTTTTGGCGGCCACTGTGGGCTAATGAAATGAAGCCTCCCGCCCCCCAAAAAAAATATATGTATGTACTATATCCTTAAGAACTTGAGCTGATTCCGCACAGCAGGTGACCGTCTGAGTTTTGTTGGTTCTTTTTCTGGTTTGCCCCTGGTCAGTGTTTCAGCTATCAATTGCATCTGTCTATCCGGCAGATACATTTCACTAAAGTCAGACCTGGGGTTTTCCAAGGGTCCCCCGCTTTCCCTCTTCCGCATTCCGCCCAGCTGAGCAACTCCAGTGCAGTCGTTTGAGATAAATTACTCTGTGCACCTGATGACAAACTAAACAAGGCCCCTCGAACTAAACTCTGGGTCACCGAGAAGAGAAGATCGTCGCCATGTAGGGTATTTCAACAATTACAATATGCTTGCAATCGAGACTGGCAATGTATTATAAAAGAATTTATATTCAATGGCTATAAAATGTAAAAAATATTAACACAAATAAGGCAACAGCATATTCTTTGCATTTATCCATTAAAATTTAAACTTTGTTTTTAAAACTTTTCGCATCAATAAAGTGAATTTAAACTTTCGACTTTTAGAGTCGACCGGTGCCCCGTTTATTTCTTGTATTTGTATTCCCTTCTATGGCCGCATTTATTGTCATTATTATTTTGATACCTTTTTTAAAATTTCTGTTGTTGTCTGCACAGTTTTCCTGCTATCTGCCGGTAGATTTATGCCAACAAAAGCCAACAATAAAAAATATATACACTCCTCTTTTGCTTTTAATTTTGTTTCTTTCTGGCGCTGTCCAGTTGGAGCGGCGGACAGCTGCATTAAAAAGTTGCCAAAGAAAACAGTTTGCATTGCAATTTTGCCTTGGTTTTATTTTTCAGTTCTCCTTCTTTCGTTCGTTGTTTTCGTTATATTTCTTTTTGCTATCAACGTTGGGCCAAAGAAAACAAAATAAAAAAACTAAATAGAAATAGATATATATATATATATTATATATTTTGTTGTATGTACATTAGGAGTGACCAGGGCCCACAAAAGGTTGTCCGGTCTGTTGCAACTCGGTTAAGCCCTGCCAGCATCCAGCGTCCAGCATCCAACATCCAACTTTCAACTGGGTCATTGTTGTCCGCCCCGGCTTACCGACTCGAGCAGAAATAATGCCAAATCTGAATGCTGCGAGTTCAATTTGATATATAAAAAAGTAAATATATGCAGAAAAGAGAACAATCGAAAGTAGTTTAAGCTCCTACGTGAGCTTAAATAAAGTAAAGCCCAGAATGAGCTGAGATTGGTTCTTAATTCTCTCTGGAGCGGAGAAACTATTTTTTGGATTTAAATTCTAAGAGAGAATATTTTATAAGCTTTGAGATTAATACTACTCAATTTTACCAAAGTACTTTTCAAATAGTATCTTTCTTAATTGGCAAATAAATCACTGCAGATTGCAGCTTGACATGCTCCATAAGTTCGTTAAAATACCCAAAAAGCATACCCTATACCCTTACCTGACAGGTAACCCTTGGAGCATCTGCCCACAACTCATCCCTCTTTGTTTGTTAATTTCTTTTATAATTTTTGCAATTTTTCTTTCTCTTTACCTACCTCTCCCCCCGCTCAGTCAGTGCATTTCTGGTGTCCCTTCGCCGATTTTTGCTTTGTTGTTTCGTTTCATTCCGTTCCAGGTTTTCAGAACTTAATTAAATGTTGTCACAGCGCACACTTTGTAGTCCCAGTGCCTGGACCTTTGCCCCTATGCCACTTTTTCCATCGCGTCCTGGGGGTAGAGGAGCGGACCGGTCCGCTCAATTGGCAGCGTTGGCTGTTTGTGACAGCAATTCGAAGTGTAAATGAAATAATAGCTGCTAAAAACCAATTTGGCGTAAATTATAAAAGCTTAATGGGCTTTGTAAACGGGGACAACCCTGCCCCGTGGCAGCTTTCATTGAGCAACCTTTGACTAACCATTTATTTGCTTGTTCTCTTGCAGTTCGGTGGAGCTGATAGCCCTGCTGGCTATTTCGTGCACCTTCTTCCTGTTCATGCACACGAACAAGCTAAACAGTCGCCTCAAGGAAATGGAGGTGAAGCTGCAGCCGTCCGAGTTTTCGGCCCTCGGTCTGACCGGCAATCACATCAGCGGACACGATGCGGGCAGTAAGTCACTATATCCCCCAGATACTCAGATACTCCCATCTCAGCAGCCACCGCACAGATGTATCTGGCACCTCGCCTCCTCTCATTTCCATCTCGCAACAATGGACACAAGGCCAGATTGTGGGCCAGAATTTGCGCTCGATTGCATTCGCGTTGCGTATCGGAATAAGGCATCGCATTTGGACAGGAAGTTTAGCAAAGACCAAGTGCTAGTGGTAGATAGGATTCGACTGGGGGTTATCTAGGGAATTTAGATCTAAATCTTAACTCCTTTGAGGTGGAAATTTGAAGAAGTAAGCAAAGCTTACGCGAGAAATGTTCGCAGAAATAGTTAGTTGCTAGAGCCGTATCGATCAAGAACAATAAGTGTTATGTTGTACTTTAAAATGTTTTTAATAGAAAATATGTAATAGAAAATACATAATCTTCCTATCTTTATATTAAATAAAGAACAAATTAAAATAAAATATTTATTTCCCGCTTTATTAAAAAAATAGTACAAATAAAACAAAAAACACATTAAAAGGTGTTTTAAAAAACAAAAAATATAACTAATTAGATAATGTATCTGAAGGTGGAACTACAAATAAATGATAAATGTGTCTAACTTACCCTTCCCAATAAGTGCGATACCGCGTTTGAAAGTTGGCTACGCCCAATTGATTTTTAATTACCACATTGACCTGAACCTCAAGCCTCAAAAAAAGAAGAAACAATAAAAAAGAGAACAACCTCCCAGAGGCCTTTGTTAATAATTTCCGTTGGCATTTGCCATAAAATAGCTGATCGCTTTAAGCCAAATTAGTGCACATTGCTTTTCGCATGAATAAATTATGGCATATTCTAGGAAAGGTCCTGAAAGTAAATATAAATGGGAGTATGCACATTTATTCGCCTATTTGTGTGTGCTTTTGGAATAGCACTAATAAACTGGCAAATTAAAATCAACATAATATATGGCCGATGCATCCATAGATTGTTGGTGCGGCGGGCTTTTTAATTACAATATGCATGTGTTTACATATTAAGCATATCTCTGCACACAGAGAGTCATTTTTTGTCAATATTTTAGTGCATTAATAAATTATTTAGGAGCGACAGGTCCGCGGGGCACAAAGGTTAGAGGGCATTATCGGCATGACTGGGTATTAAACCTTTTGACATTGCTTTAAGCGCACTTTCTGTTTTTGTGGTTATGCTTAATAATGCAGCATATTGATTATTATATTATTAATTTAATTAGTAGGCATGGCAAAAATTATAAAGCTCCAAAAGAATTTGTGGGATTTATTGGGGCGGAATATAAAATTAGCTTGGTTGTAGGTTGAATTATTCGATACAATTAAAAACTCACGTTCAGACTATAAAAAACGAGCTCGCATTGAGAACGACATTCTCAATATAATTTATTTAGAAAAAGCCTCTTTGTTCAAAAATGCCTTAAAGTATTTGAAATACTCCCATTAAGATCACATTACCGGCGACCGCAAAGCCGTCACTTGACACCTTTTGCTTCACAATAATGTTTGTCGGACGCACTCGAAATTCCAATGGACACCAAACCAACATCCAAGCCGCTCTCGAGTGCACAAACAATAATAAAAAATGCCCTCAAAAAAACATACATGATTGCTGCCAAACGAAAATAAGCGTTTTCTGGAGCGTCATTTGAGATTCTGCCACTCAGTAGCCGTCAGCAAGAAAGTCCGAAATAGGCCGCGGCCAACTACTAACTAATAATGCCGTCGTCATTAGGCAACAGCGGAAAATCCGAAATCGAATCAAAACTCTCTGGAAATGCAAACCCTAATTTCCATGCCGGAAGTTTTGCGGCCTGCCCGGGCCGTGCCATTCCACTTGCAAATTAGGCAAAAGTTGCAGCAGCAGCACAGCTGTGCCACCAAGTGATCTCCACTTGGCTGCTTTTCTTCGCCAGGGGAAAAATGTGTGCCCAAGGGGGTCGAGGAGCGGGAAAACAGAAGACTTCACGCCTTACTGCGGTGATTGCCAAACAACAACAACGGCAGTCAGCTGACGCCAGTTTGGTGGTTATAGCAAAAGAAAGAAAGCCTCTCTTTCGGTCGCGAAAATAAAATACCCTAAAAGACAAGTGGATCTTATATATATTTTCAAACGTTTTTTTTTTTAATTATAATATTTTGTGCAAAATTCAAATTGTTTGAAAGATGTATATTTTTGTGGTATTACTCGTATTTTAAAAGAAGGATTTCAAACCCTGCTTTTGTGACATCATTTAGGACACTTTTGTTTAGCAGCAGTGAGACCGTTTATTAATCATTATTACAAAGAACCCAAGTTTTACCTATACATATTCTAAGCTTATGAAAATAGTAGTGAAATTTTATTATGAGTCTTCAAATTTATTAAAACATATTATAAATCTTTTGCTATAACAAAAATAGTATTAATGATATAATTTATACTTGAGTAATGTATATAATCAAAAGAAGTGCAAATGTTTTGCAAGCCCTTAATAAAATAAGCTTTAGTTGAATATTAATAAAATGGCTTCTGAAGACGGCTTGGAAGTCATAACTTTTTAATGCAAAAAAACCTGTCTGAGCAGTTAAATTTTATTAAATTAAAAAAAAATTATGTTCACTATTATTATTATCGTTGATAGTTTAAATAACAAATTTTTAAAAATGAAAACACCCTCCGAAAGGGGTGGATAAAGAGTAAAACTCCACAACCAAGTCGATTTTACACCGTACAGTGAGTAATGATGATGATAATGATGATGTTGAAGCGGATAAAGTCGGGCCAGATGCACCGTGGAGTCCAGAGTGCACTTGTGCGCCGTGTTTGCCACACAGCTGGTGGCATCTTCATTGTTGCCGCTCTTGCATTTGCGTCTGCGCACGCGTCAATTGCCGACAGTTACAAATTGTTCCCGGTTAGCCCCTCTACACGACACCAAAAAAACAGCTAATGGCAAAATATATATATACCTACATAAAAAAAAAAAAAAATGAAGGAAAATATTTGAGAAAAAACATATTAAAGAAGTGGATGCACTTTTTCTCTAAGCTAAAGACAAAACGAAATAAACAGTGTGAAATTCATCAAAAAGGTTCGCCTTAAGCAGCTCGTTCATCCATTCATCCATTCATAAATATTTCATTTAATTGACTCACACGACTCGGGGTCGAGTACGAGATAAAGATACGAATATGACGACGTACTCAACATGCTCGTTTAAGCCATCATGATGATGATGACACCGTTTGTCGGCCGTTGTCGGTTTTTTGGTCTGGCTGCTCTTTTTTGTATTTATTTTTATACACACACATGTATTTGTCTGGCAACATTGAACTTGACTTAAGTTAATTAACGGCGCTGAACGTTGCAAGCCAACTTGGCTGCTGGCTGCTTGATTTCGTGGTCTAATGAGCAAGTGGGAATGTGCAGAGAAAGGCTTGGGGCCTCAGATCTTTTATGTTAATTTCTGGAATGGAGAAAAATTAAGCAAGTGGGGTAACCAAAGAATAAATTAGCGAATTTAACCTAGTTTCTATAACGATTTTTATTAATCCAAAATATAGACAAATTTTTATTTAAAGTCCTTTGTGCTTGGAGTAAGTGCTGACGCTTTTTAATGTAAACTGTAGTGTACTCAATCAGCTTGTACAGACTTTTTTATTGCTTTAAATTTATTCCGTTTTTACTTTTAACGCTGAATAGCTTTGATTAAAAATCCTGCTCTTGAGTGTATAACATAAATATTAAATATAAGAATATAAAAAAGAATATTAAACGTGAAAAAATATAGAAATAATAATAATTAAAAAAAAAAAAATGTGTCTAATTTTTTAAAATTCCTTCTTATCTTCTTTAAAAAAAAAATAAATAAAGATAATAAGGCTTCATATCGGCAAAACCCCATTTAAGAAAAATAAAGACAAACATAAACGTCTGTAGGTGCATCTATAGCTGTCAATAAATATTAAATAAACCCCTTTAACTATGCCTTAACTTTTTCAAGACCTATCCCATGTCAACACCAATCCTCGCCGTAATAGATCAACCATCTCAAGAACCTTTCGGCAGTCCACCCTGTCAGAGGCCATTGTCTCTCAAATACAAGCCCAACAATTGCTTGCACCTTTAACTGGAACAGCAAAAAGAAACAACAAAATCTTTGAGAAAATGTAGCAATGCCAACTTTGCCCCTGGCTGAAATGCATAGCAAACCAGTTTTTCGCGCTCACTACCGAACCGGGCAGCTTTATTTTCAATTAGACAGCCACATAGACACGAACTAAGACACGGACCCAAACACCCATAAAAATAGCACCAACAGCAATAGCAGTACCTATACTTACACCGAAAATAATAAAAGCAGTAAAGTAAATAAATATTAGGGACCAAATTATAATTTTTCAATATCAAGTGCTAGTCATTTGAAGCCATATACTTTGCTTGTCTTGATATCAATTTTTGACAAACCGATCAATCGAATTTTGATTAGGGAACCACTCGTATTGTTAAGTATGTACTATATTTTTCTTAAATGCAATGTAAGCTTAAATGCCTGGAAAAGATTAAATTTTTTCCAAGTGCACCAAGTTCGTTAGCTGGCCAAACTAAGTGTTTCGGAGTTGAGGTCCAATTCGGCTGGAAAATGCAAGTAAGCAAGCAATTTGTGTTAGCAGAGGCGGTACCAAGGGGCTCGGATAATGTTAGAGTCAGATCTTGAGATAGGGCGGGATAGAGAGATTGAGAAGTGAAACATAACATTAAACTAATGAACGAGGTTTTGGGTTTGTCTCAGAATTTCGACTTAAATCGGAGCAATTGAAGGTTATTGTTCGACCCGGAATAAGGAAGAAATCAGGTTGAAAATTAAAGAATTAAATTAAGACTTCATTTATAAACATTTAGAAGCGATAAGCTATTAGAAAATAAATTTTAAATAATGCCATGGCTATGCTGAACTATTCACAAGACAGAATCATGTTAAACTAATGGCAACATACACTGTGGATAATTAAGAGATTAATTAGAAATTAAGCTAAACATACTTATACATACCCTTACATTTCTTTCTTTTAATATTTGTGTAACTTTATTTCACCCGAGCCACCCCTTTCCTTTTCCAACTTCGAACCAGAAACTCTGACCAAGCCCCGCCACAGAATAAATACACCTAGGTATTCATGAGTGGTTCATATTCTATAGACTGCGACATATGTTATGTCGTTCACCTTCAACACAGTTCAAGTGGCCAATAACCGGGGCTAGGCTATGGCAATACTGAAGGTCGTCATAGAACAACGCAAAAGCCAAAAGCCAATCAGAGTAACATACTGCAACTGGGATGTGACCCAATTTCAAAACCACACAACCCAAAACATGCACACAAAAACCAAAAAAAAAAATAAAAGAACCAAGTTGAAAATTGACAAATAAAAGAGAAGAGCTGGAGAGCAGGCTTCTATTTTAAGGTTTCAACCGCAAAATGTATTTCACTCTTGGTTCAGTGACTTTGTGTCGGCGGTTTTGAGCAGAAACTCGGCGAAAACCAGTTGGGGCAACACTTTCATTCACATTTTCCAGCGAACTGCCCAATTGACCAAATACAACGGATCTGGTTTAAAGGCAATCGGACTGGATGTGCGTCGATGTACAGACTTCCTTGTTTTCAGTTTAGCGGCGAATTATGAAATACTTGGCCATAAAAGTCGAAGCTGAGACAAAAGTGGCGCGACCGACCCAGACTACACTTGAAAGTCAAGATATTTTCCGCATCTCTCCGTCGCGAACTGATCAATTGCAGTCATTTACCAGCTGGCACTAAACTCTGGGTGGACAAATGTCTGGCATCAGGATTTTAATTGACCACACGACACGCAGAAATATCCATTTGCATGCGTTGGCTTTGAAATTTCGGGGGGAAACCTTTCAAAACCCACCGGGGATGATCCCTATCGCATCCGAAGTGCGCCGGAAAAGTGAAAGGAGTCATCATGAGCTTGCATATTTATTGCACTCGTCTTTATTTATTTATCATAGCTGTAAATGGCCTCAACTTCGCCTTCGTCTTTCGAATATTGCATAAACACTTTTGGGCTCAAGTGAAAAGTAAAAGTATTCGGGTTGCTTCCTTTTTTGGCGCCAGGTTTTAAGGTCATCAAATATTTCAATCTAATTGGGTTCGAGACGATAGCTGATATTAGTAATCGAAGTAGATTACGATGAGAAGATAATCGTGGGGTGTCATCGGAAAATGATTTATTTTGTATGAAACGCTACTTTCTATTTGAATTTTCTTATAATTTACTGGTATACATGTCCCTTAACCAACCTTTGCTAACCCTTTCAGAGCACGATGACATCAACACTCTGCACGGCACCTACCAATATCTGAAGAGTACTGGACAGGTAAGCTTGAGTTCCATAAATCTGATATATCTTGCATTTTGCCATCACGTCGTAAACATTGTTGCATACATTCCTGGTGGCTCATAAAGCAGAAATAAAAAGAAACCATCAAAAGCGACCGACATGTGGAAAGGTAGCTTCAGCTCCTTGGTGTTTGATACTGCATTTAGCCTGTAGCTTACAGCATATAGCATATTGCCTGCCCTAAAAATCTCACCCATTTTGTCTCTCTCCGTCTCGCCCATGCGCCTTCTCTGTCGCCCTCATCGTGTCAAGCGCGGACTCTCATAAATATCTGTAGCATTCTTCTCCTGAGACCTCACACACATACAACACAAACAACACCCCCACCCACACACTAGAAATACGCAGTTTAGCCCTCTGGTAGTCTATTAGCTATCCCTATATCTATACACTATACTATACCGACTCTGACTCTAGCTAGCTCTCCTACACTATCCTCCTTACACTAACCAAACTACGAAAACTACGAAGACACTTAGACTTTGTCTTGGAATTTTGTTAGCTCAGTTCGAGAGGCGGCATTTTTGTTGGCCCGTTAGTTAGTTTGCGACATAGACGCGATAGAAAATCGTTTTATAAAGATTAAATAGCAAAGGTAAGTGGCTGTTATGGGGAGGATTATTATTTATGCCCACGTACTCCAGCTGCGAGAGTTACGCTCACCTCTTTGCGAAATTCCCTGAGAGATGGGACGCCTCCAGGTGCCTTGTGTGTTGCTTCCAAAAAATTAAATCGCCAACCGCTTAAAGTCTACTCGTCTTTTACAAATCTTAATACTGTATGTTGTTGTCCTACTTGTGTTTGACTCGTTTATGTTCGTGTGCTCTCTGTGTCTGTGCTGGGCGCCCACCACCACCAATGGCAGAAACCTGCAAGCTGAAAACTACTCCAACTAGCACTAGCACTCCCAACTTTTGCAATCCGGCAGCTAACCCACCTGACCGCCGCTCAGCTGAACAACACCCCGCGGGCTCAGCTGGAGACGGTGTTCTTCAACCGCGTCACCAAGACCGGCAGCGAAAAGATGATGGAGTTGCTCAAGATCCTGGCCGCACGCAATAACTTCGAGGCCCGACGCGATGTCGAGGGACTGTACGAGGTGGTCATTATGCACGACGCCTACGCCAAGAACTTCATCCACACCGACATCCTCAATAGCACCACGGCCAACACCTACACCAAGCACGTGGCCTTCATAGACTTCGCACTGCTGGACGAGCCCTGGCCCATATACATCAATATGGTTCGCGATCCCATCGAGCGGCTGGTCAGTTGGTTCTACTACGCCCGCGCTCCTTGGTACTTAGCCGAGAGGCGGGAGACCTTCGGGGAGGCCGTAAAAATGCCCAGTATTGAGTGGCTCAAGAAGGACTTTAATCACTGCATCGAGGAGCATGATCCCGAGTGTGTCTATGAGCAAATGGAAATGGGCAACCTGGGCGATCACAGGCGGCAGTCACTGTTCTTCTGTGGACAGATCATGGAGGTGTGCATGTGAGTAGCTGTGCCAGAGGGCGTTGGAAAAAAAGCTAAGGGCGGGGCTATTCGATATGTCGGTTAGGGATAAGTGTTCTGCATATCAGTATAGTTTCAATTCAAAATATAAACGTATTATATTTTGTCTAAGAACTTGTTGACTCTTCAACTATATTCAATATTCAAAATGCAAAGCTCTTGTGCAACTTTAAAGTACCTCATAGTGTCAACTTCCAAGACTATCTCAAAATCCATTAGGATTATCCGGAATTCGTCAACATAACTATCGACCTAAGACTATCGAACTAAGAGCAACCCCACCTTGGCTGATTTTCCACATCAGTTAAAGCAAGAAAGCAAGTGAAACCCACCTATCCTCAGGCCATTTAATTCCCATGAAGCCATGCAACGGGCCAAGAAGAATGTTGAGGAGCACTACGCAGTGGTGGGAACCTGGGAGGACACGAATACGACCCTATCGGTCCTAGAGGGCTACATACCACGCTTCTTCGCCGGGGCCAAGGAGGAGTATTACATTTTGAGGAGGAAGTTGGGTGATGTCAACCGGAATGCGTTCAGGCCCACTCTCAGTGACAAGGCGAGGGCCCTGCTGAGCCAAAACCTCACACGGGAGATCGAGTTTTATCAGTTTACCAGGCATCGGTTGTACAAACAGTATATAGCGCTTCAACTGGATGCTAATCCCAATCTGAGGCTGTAGTCGTTAAGGGTTTGTTGAAGATAAATAAAACTATGCTAACTTTCGTAATCCTTCGATCTTTTCCGGTTTAATCCTAACTACAGCTTGGTGGACTTTCTCGAATGCTAGCTTGGGTAGATTACGCACAGATTTAGTCTTATGTTGCCTATCGTCTATGCAGCGTATTGGACATAATGTTCACGCTCGTCGGAGCAGCGAAGAGGAGTTAGCGGATCGCGACAGCCATGGGCATCATCACGATCACCACTCACACCACCATCATGTGCACCACCAGGCCAAGATCACTGATCCTGATCACAAGGCAGCACATGACAAGCAGCTGGCTGTTCCCGAAAATAAGCACAAAGCAGATAGACTTATTCTCGAGGACGACGAGGACGATGAAGAGGAGGACGACGATGACTTGGCCGATGGGGTGGCAACCCAAGATGACGGTGGCTTTAATTTCGAGGCTGATCTCCTGAACAACACCAAGTTTGCCGAGACGGACATGGTGTTCTTCAACAGAGTCCCAAAGGTGGGCAGTCAGTCCCTAATGGAGCTGATGGCCCGATTGGGCAAAATCAATGGATTCAGTCATGCTCGCAACAAGGGCGGTGCCCACGAAACGGTCCTGATGAATAAGCAGCGCCAGGGTGAACTGGTGGCCGACCTCCTGACCCGACCAAAGCCGCACATTTACAGCCAGCACATAGCCTACATCAACTTCACTCGCTTCCACCTGCCCAAGCCGATCTATATTAACTTGGTCCGCGATCCCATCGACCGCATCATCAGCTGGCACTACTATATCCGGGCTCCCTGGTACTATCGGGACATGCAGGCCAAGCTGGGTGACAAGGCACCGGCCATGCCCTCGGAGGAGTTCCTTAACCTCGACTTGGACACCTGCGTGAAGAACCAAGATCCGCACTGCACCTTCACCCAGAATCAGATCAAGAACCCAGTGGGCGATCATCGCCGGCAGACGCTCTTCTTCTGCGGCATGAATCAGAAGCTGTGCATGTAAGTAGGAAGCCGACAGGGACCTTAATAAGCTCATCATCGCCACCCACCCACCCCTCGATAGGCCCTTTAATTCGGAGGCAGCCATGCAAAAGGCCAAGCGAACGGTGGAGTCGGAGTACGCTGTAGTGGGGACCTGGGAGGATACGAATATAACGCTAACCGTTCTGGAGGCCTACATACCGCGCTTCTTCCGCAATGCCAAGGTTGCCTACTACCGTAAGAAACCCATTCTGAATCCGACCTCAAGCTCAGGATAGTCTCAAACGTTGTCATATTTTCAGTGGGCAAGGATCGTTTGTCAAGAGTGAACCGCAATAATGTCACTCGAGTCGTTAGCGAGGAAACTCGCGTTATTCTGAGGAAAAATCTCACCAACGAGATTGAGTTTTACGAGTTTTGCAAGCAGCGTTTATACCTGCAATATGCTGCCTTGAGCCATGGAAAGAGATTTGGAGATGATGACTATGTTTTGGTGCCAGAGCAGAAAAACGATTACAATGAGGAGTATTAGCAGGGATTAATTTCCATTAGAACAAACTCATTTAGTGCTAAGAAAGTGTCAAACGTAACTTAACTCAGGATGTTACATAAAATAAACCTAATTTTACTACGTAATAGGATCAAATCGGAATATTATTAAATATTGCTAAGGGTAGCACTTCATTTCTAGATATGTCGTTAGATGCACCTATTTCATACCTTTAAACAAGGTCAGTTTTTGATTGCAATGTCCTCAGATACACCCAGTATTCGTTTGCTTTCTATTTACCTCGTACCTCGCCTAGAGCTTTCTGTGTGTATCTGCATCTGTACCGATATCTGTGCGCCTGTCTGTGACTCGATGTCCTTCTTACACCTGTGCCCTGACCTTTGCAGCTGTGGCGCTTGAACCCCAAGTTCCTCAACAACACCAAGTTCCACTCTCGCGATATAGTCTTTTACAACCGAGTGCCCAAGACGGGAAGCGAGACCCTGATCGAGTTAATGATCCGCCTGGGCGAAAGAAACGACTACCAGAACGAGCGGGCGCCGTTCTCGAAGCCCGTTGGAATTTATTGGTCGGTGGAGCGACAGAAAACGGAGGCCCGGCGAATTTTTGATCTTCAGGAGGACTCTGCCTTCGTTTATGTAGAGCACATGAACTACATGAACCTACGGCCGTTCCATTTCCCCCAGCCCATCTTCATTAACTTGGTAGGAACAATAATCTGCTCTTGTAAGGATCTCCCCCACTTAACCGTAAATTTACCAGATACGCGACCCCATTGAAAGAGTTATTAGTTGGTTCTACTATAAGCGCACCCCCTGGAACTCTGTGAAAATGTTCGAGGTCACCGGAAAGTTTCAGAATCGTTCCCATTATGTGAAAAGTTTTGAGGATTGTGTGCTCACCCACGATCCCGAGTGTCGCTACGACTTCGGACTTATGTTCAAGGAAGATTCCGCCGATCACAAGCGTCAGAGCTTGTTCTTCTGCGGACACTCCCCCATCTGCGAGTATGTAGATCAATATTCCCATAGTTCCATGTCTTAACTATTAGGTTTCCCCAAGGCCATTTAACACACCGGGAGCCATAGCCAGGGCAAAACAGAATGTGGAGCGTGATTACTCCGTAATTGGCTCCTGGGAGGACGTGAATGTGACTTTGACGGTGCTCGAGCACTATATACCTCGTTTTTTCAAGGGCAGCACTGATGTGTACTATGGTAAAATCCCAATATAAATTAAGAAAATTGGAATTATCAAATTTAACTCCAATCTTCCCGTAGAGCCCGTCAAGGGCCTGGCTTTTAAGAAGCAAAATACAAACCACTGGAAGCCCAAAATTAGCGAACGCATCAAGCGAATAATGCGGGCCAATTTCACTCAGGAATATGAATTCTATCACTTTTGTAAACAGCGTCTGTATCGGCAATATTTTGCAATAAACAGACACTTGCATGTCTAAGGAGTCAAGAAAGTCGTTCTTTCTTTTCCACTAACTGTAACCCTGGTTTTCCTGTATTTGGTTTTCTGTGTCGTGTTTTTTAATGTTTGCGTAAAGAGAGGAGACTCATATATATCCACACTTTTAAGCTTGAACATTTGGATGCCGCCAAACTGAATAACACCCCTAAAGCGGAGCGAGACTTTATCTTCTACAATCGTCTGGAAAAGACGGGCAGTCAGTCGATGACGCGGCTCATAAATCGCCTAGGCAACCGAAACGGATTTCCGACTTTTCGGAATTTAGTAAGACCGTTTAAGCCGGTTGTACATTCTGAGGAGGATGAGCAGGATCTGGTGGAGCAACTGTCCAAAATCGCAGCCCCTGCTGTGTACGTGGAGCACTCCAACTGGGTCAACTTTACCAAGCATGAGAGTCCCCGACCCATCTACATCAACATGGTGCGCCATCCAATCCAAAAGGTGATCAGTGCGTACTATTACCAGCGCCACCCTCTGATCTTTGCCCAGAGCCTGATGCGTAATCCCAACAAAAGGATAGAGAGCAAGCAGTTCTTCGATACAACTTTCAACGAGTGCGTTAGAAAGCGGGTGGCCCCTTTTTGCGTCTTCGACTCACACAATCCTTACAACGGCGACTGGCGGAGGTTTTCGCTTCACCTCTGCGGAAATTCGGAAATTTGCACGTAGGTCTTGACGAAGTACACAGACAATTAGTAAGCCCCAAAGCAAGTACCAATGGGATAGTTGTCTGAGCAAGCTAGGAATTTCATATCGTCTTGTTGTTGACTAATTAAATTTAGGGTATTCATCTGTAACGAAAAGTGATTCAATTTAAATGAAGTTAAATTCCTATCCCCTTAGTACTTGGTTTTGTGAATAAACATTTTCGTTGAGCTTCAGTGAGTAACTGAATTGTGACTTTACATAGGCATTTCAACTCCGAAGTCACTATGCAAATAACCAAGATGAACGTGGAACGCGAATACGCCGTTGTGGGCAGTTGGGAGGACACGAATGTGACCTTAGCCGTTCTAGAGGCATACTTACCCAAATTCTTTGCCAATGCCCGGAAGGTCTACTACAGTAGGTTTACGCAATAATATTCAATTGTTCCGTGCCACACTCAGATGTATCTGTCAACTCTTTTCTCTAGACGACTCTGAAAGGTTTAACATAAACACTGTGTCGCATGACACCCATCTGGATGAGGATGTGAAGGCGTATCTGAGGACCAGTTTCTCCTTTGAGATTGAACTGTATTCGTTTATTAAGCAGCGACTCTACAAGCAGTACATTGCTGTACATAAGGACGAATTTCCCACTGTTTAGATGTAAACAAAATAAATTGTACCGAGTCAAAATAGTTAAACCAATTATTTTTACATCCAAATTTCAAACCGAGTCTTTCTCCTCCTTTCGCTACTAATCATTTTGGATAACTTGCTTGAATTCACTCTCCGCCGCACCACCCATACCAGAAACCAACTCAAGGGTATACGAAACCTTTGCAGATCCTCCAACTTAGTCCTGCAAAACTGAACAATACCCCCAAAGCGGAAATCGATGTGTTGTTTTTCAATCGGGTTCCAAAGACCGGCAGCATGCAGATGATTGAGCTGATGAGACAGCTGGGTAAAGTCCACGATTATGAGGTGGAAAAGGATCCTCAGAGAGGAGCAGTACTTGCCCTCTTAGACCCTGTCCAGGAAAGCGACTTGATCCATAATATTGCTAGCCTAGAAGATGGTACAGTATTCGCCAGTCACGTCAACTTCCTGAACTTCACCAAGCATGAGCAGCCAAGGCCCATTTACGTCAACATGGTTCGGGATCCGGTGGAGAGGGTCATTAGTTGGTATTACTACATTCGAGCTCCGTGGGTCTTTGTGCCCGGACGGAGGCGTAATAACCGGGAAATGCCAAATCCCAAATGGGTCAACACCGAGTTCGATCAGTGCGTGGAAAGCGGCGAGAAAGTCTGCACATACATTGAGAACTCCCTGTTGGAACGTGTGGGCGACCATCGGCGACAGATCTTGTTCTTCTGCGGTCACAATGAGATCAAGTGCACGTGAGTTAGGTAGCTTTATCCTGTTTTCTGTCATCCCTTGAACCGTTCCGTAGGCCCTTTAATGCTCGTCTGCCCCTGCAACTGGCCAAAATGAATGTTGAGCGGGAGTACGCTGTGGTGGGAACTTGGGAGCACACGAATGAGACCCTGGCTGTTCTGGAGGCCTACATACCCCGCTATTTTGCGGATGCCTCCAAGATGTACTACTGTAAGTTCCAAAGGGCCAACTCTGAAGAATGAATATTTTCAAAATCAAAAGTAGGTTAGCAATTCAAACGGAAGCTCTAAGCCAAAGATCTTGTAAAGATTAAGAAGCGTAGCGTTCTTGTGGTTCTCTGTAATATTACACATTTAAGCGCTTGTCTACGCTCTTAAGCAAAAGAGCGCATTATCCATCTTATTCTTTTTTATCTGTGTATATACCCTAATGCAAGGAATATGCATTTTTACTAGACAAATTACCCTCGTAAGTGTTTAGCATGTTCTTTCCCGAAAACCGTTTCAATTGATTTTTGAATTGGTTCTTTCTTCAGATCTTAGAGACTCTAAAAAACATAGTTAATTGTGAAACATTTTTCACAGCGGGTCTACACGCCGATCGCCAGAATACGAATCCAATGAAGCCGCATATTTCGCAGAAAATTATCGATATGGTTCGCCGAAACTTCACACGGGAAATAGAGTTCTATCAATTCTGTCGTCAGCGCCTACATAAACAGTATCTAGCCCTCAAGCTAAACGATCTCAAAAAGTATGACAAGAGTCTGACGAGACTAAGTGAGGCCAATGAAATGGCCATTAGAAACTAATTTAATATTTTTATAACATAAAGCCACTTAATAAAGAAAATGGGAGGATATAAACATTATTTTAAAGGGGCAAGTATCTAAAATTTCTTGATTTAAAAAACAGGTGAAATCTTTGACAACAATTCTTGAATGCTCAGAAGACTATGGAACTGTAGTAATTATATCTGTGGCACGATATAATCTCGGGCATTTGAAGCTATTCAAATATCCTATGTTTTCTATTTCTACTTTCTATAAAGAATCAATTCAATTATGTTATTGAATTGAACTTAAAAGACCTTTAAACTATTGCTTTATAACCCAACAAGGAAAAGGAAACTCTATCGCTTCTCTCCCTGACCGTTGCCAAACTTTGAACAAGTGTTTTATCTATCGCTTAATAATCCGAGAAAGGTAGGAGTTCTATTTATCGCTTAATAACCTAAGGACATTCAGGGGAAGCTGTCAGCTTACTCGCCGGCCCTTGAGTACGATCGAAAAGCTCATCTTGTTAAACTCACCTTCAGCTTCACCAACTGAGCGCAAACCGCCTCAACAACACAAAGAATGCCGACATCGAAGTCCTGTTCTTTAATCGAGCCGCCAAAGTCGGAAGTGAGTCCATGCTGGAACTTTTCATAGCCCTGGAAAAGTACAACGACGACCTTACCCTGGACAGGCATGGTTTGCAAACTAAAACTGTTCGCCAAATGAAAAAACCTGCCCAGCGCAGGTCCGCGGAATATATCGCCGACTTGGAGGAGGGGACCATGTACATAGAACACATCAATTGGCTGAACTTCGATGAATTCGATTTGCCCAAACCTATCTACATAAACCTGGTCCGTGACCCGGTGGAAAGGGTCATAAGCTGGTACTTCTACGCACGTGGATCCTACAAAAATGCTATCGAGTATAAAAAGAACCCTGACCAGGAGATAAGGCCGGAGTCCTGGTATAAAAAAAATTTCAATGAGTGCGTTCGGAGCGGGGATCCGGAGTGCCAGTATGTGCCGCATACTGTCAAGGACGCGGTGGGCAATTTCAAAAGGCAATCATTGTTTTATTGTGGTCACCACGATGACTGTCTGTAAGTAGATAGGACATTAGTGAAGATTAAAAGCATCCGGAGCCAAGTTAGCTAACACGATCTTTTAGACCCTTCAATTCGCCAACTGCTGTGCAAATGGCCAAGGAGCACGTGGAACGGGATTATGCAGTGGTTGGAAGTTGGGAGGACACCAATATAACCCTAACCGTCCTTGAGAACTATATTCCGCGATTCTTTCGCGGTGCCAAGCTGATGTATGAAAGTAGGTCATCAAAGTTCGCAGCACCAAATAAACTATTACTTATTTATATCTAAACTCCGTCTCAAAACAGTGCACACGGCCAAGATCACCAATCGGAACAAGAATAAGCGCAAGCCATATATAGAGCCCGAGGTAAAGGCGATGATTCGAAAGAACTTTACCAACGAGTACGAGTTCTATTATTTCTGCAAACAGCGGCTGTACAAGCAGTATCTGGCCCTGAATCTCAAAGAGCTGGAGAAGCACGGACTTTTGTATAACTAGAGTTAGAGCCTGAAGTTTAGATTGTAGTCGGTGATATATTATGTGAACAAAACTTACCCTTCCAATAAATAGTACTCAGTAAATCAGTAGACTAGACCCACACTATCCGTACCCGTACACGTTGAACCCATCTCAGTGTCTCATTGTTCGCTGTACTGTGTGGCATGCTATCCTCCCATGAAGCTTCTAAACCCCTTACTCCATCCCCCAATCAGTTAGGTGACCTAACACCGCGTCGCTTAAACAACACAGCCAAGGCCGAAATGGATCGCCTCTTTTTCGCGAGGTGCGCCAAGGTGGGCAGCGAGTCGCTAATGGAATTCATGGAGCACCTGCAGGATATCAACAACTTCCGCGTGGATAAGTACGGAGTGAACAAAAAGTCGAAGAGGCAACTGAAGCCATTGGCCCAGGCAGAAATCGCGGGCTACGTATATAACATGGAGGAGGGATCCGTCTATGTAGAACACATCCCATGGATCGATTTCAATGAGTACAACCTGCCCAAGCCGATCTTCATTAACTTGGTGCGAGATCCTGTGGAGCGCATGATCAGCTGGTATTACTACGTCCGCAATTCCTATAGGAATGCCATATTCTTCCGGAACAATCCCCTGGCCCCGCTGAAGCCCACGGCCTGGTTCAAGAAGAGCTACAACGACTGTGTGAGAAGTGGGGACCCAGAGTGTCAGTATGTGCCATTGGCAGTTACCGATGTTGAGGGCAACTTCAAAAGGCAATCTATATTCTTCTGTGGCCACGATCAGGACTGCTTGTGAGTGCTGGTAGGGGGTTACATTATGAGAAGTGTTTGCCTAACCCGAAACCTCTTTCAGGCCCTTCAACTCCCCGCTGGCTATTCAGATGGCCAAGCGTAGGGTTGAATCGGAATTCGCAGTGGTGGGAACTTGGGAGGAGACCAACATAACTCTGACCGTTCTAGAGCACTATATACCCCGTTATTTCGCTAGAGCTAAGATGATCTTCCATAGTAAGAAATTCATGGTATCTCTGATGAAGTTAGCTCACACAAGTTCCGTTTCTAGTGTACCAGAAGTCTCTACAGAATCGCAATCGCAATAATCGAAAGCCGAAAGTGGACGCAGATGTCAGGGCCATGGTCAGACGTAACTTTACCCACGAATACGACTTCTACTACTTTTGCAAGCAGCGTCTCTATACGCAGTATATAGCCCTCAAGCGAAGGGAACTGGAGGGACTGATTCACCCCTAATCGTATAAGACTGACCTCTCTTTAGTTGTTTTGATGTAGTCCATTCTGTAGCTCGTTAATAAAGTACTCATTAGTAATTGTAACTAACCTTTAGGAAAGCCGTGGGGAAAACTTAGCTAAATACGATCCAAATCCCAAATCCAGCTCGATTCGTTGCGGAGTGATCGTTTGAATAACACTCGGCGTTCCCGACTGGACGTCGTCTTCTTTAATCGTAACGCCAAGGTCGGAAGTGAGGCCTTAATGCAACTTACCCAGACCATTGCACCCAATAATAATCTGACAGTGCTGACCAAGGGCCCTCTGGACATTCATTCTCGCACCCGTTCGCCTGCAGAACAAATGGTACAGGCTCTTTGGATTAACGAGCTAGATCCTGGCACTGTATACATCGAACATTGCAATTGGCTGAACTTCCACAGGTATCAGCTACCGAGACCCATCTACATAAACCTGGTCCGAGATCCGGTTGAGCGGATGATCAGTTGGTATTACTATGTTCGCAGTGGCTATCGCAATGCCATCCACCACCGTCGATTTCCCAACGCCACTATCAACTCGGAGAAGTGGTTCAAAAAGAGCTACAACGACTGTGTTCGTACCGGGGATCCCGAGTGTCAATACATTCCCGGAAGTGTCAAGGAAGCGGAGGGTAATTACAAGAGACAAACCCTTTTTTTCTGCGGTCACAGTCATGAGTGCTTGTAAGTAGTTAAGGAAGCTGAAAGTCTGCGGTGAAGAATTCTTCAATTGAAAGTACATTTCAGGCCCTTCGACTCTCAACGTGCCATTCAGCTAGCCAAATTAAATGTGGAACGCGATTACGCAGTTGTGGGTACTTGGGAGGAGACCAACATAACCCTAACTGTCCTTGAGGCCTACATTCCAAGATTTTTCAAAGGAGTCAGGGATATCTTTGAGAGTAGGTCTAGTCTTACCTCCAATTCCAAATATATTTAGAAGTGAAATTTGGAACTGGAAGCGGGGATACTCAGTTGAAATCGGTACTTGAACACTTTAGGGATTTTTGGCCCCTGGGATAGTTAGCACAATTTACCTACACTCCATACACTCCGTGTCTCATCAACCCGCATTTGTGTTTAGTTTGGACTCCTGCTGAACAAAAAACAACCCAATGATCTTCCCAGCTTGGACGGGTGACTCTAATGAATTTGAATAACACTCGATTCGCGACTCTTGAAGTGGTGGTTCTCAATCGACCAACCCGCGTGGAAAGTGAGAAAATGATGCCACTTTTCCGGCAACTGGCCGCTATGAATGATATCAATGTGGTGCTCAACGGACCCGTGAGAACGATGAATAGGACCCGCACTGAAAAGGAGCAGTTCACCGAATTGGAATGGGCCAGTGAACTGGAGAAGGGATCCATCTATATGGCACACTCCAACTGGCTGGACTTCGCAGGCTTTGGCTACAAGAAACCGATCTACGTTTCCTTAGTGAGAGATCCCATAGATCGGGTGGTCACTGATTTTTACAAACGCCGCTCTTGGGTGAAGAGAGCTATATTCAGAAGGATGTATCCAGGGCGGCGGGAAAGGTCAGAGGAATGGTACAACCTGAGCTTCAGCGAGTGTGTAAGAAGTGGAGATCCGGAGTGCCGATTTGTCCAGTATTCAGTATCGGACTATGTCCAGGACTTTAAAAGACAATCCCTTTACTTTTGCGGCAACGAAGCCGATTGCTTGTGAGTAGGCTAACTGTTCCTGGACTTCAAGTCTTTAATAAAAATCAACCTATAGGCCCTTTAATTCTCACCATGCTATACAAGTAGCCAAACGCCGCGTAGAAAAGGAATATTCTGTTGTGGGAACCCTGGAGGAAACCAATATAACGCTGACTGTATTTGAAAAATATATCCCCAGGTTCTTTAATCATGCTCGTTTTCTACACAAACGTAGGTAGTCCCAGGGGTTTCAACACAAAACCAGAGTTCAAGTACCTTCCAGACCTTGGGAAATATTATATGAAAACTTATTTTTCAGTGAATAGCAAGAGTATACGGAATCGGAATCGGAATAATCGCAAACCTCACATTGACCCTGATGTTAGGGAGATGGTAAGACGAAACTTTACCAACGAGTACGAGTTCTACTACTTCTGCAAGCAGCGTTTGTACAAACAATATCTGGCCCTGCAACTCGAGAATAATCTCAACTAAAAATATTTACTATTTAAACATTGAGAACATTACCGAGAATATGGCTATTGAATAAATATTATTACCATGACTACCACAAACTCCTCTATAATTTTTTTTTTAATTGTACAAGCCGTTAGGAATTCTCTTACCCAAATTCTTTAAGATTTAATTTATTGAATGAGCCAAGTTAGACCCCCCTTTAATTCCAATAAAATGCGTATCAAACCCCAAGGACTTGAAGGTAACGAACAAATTAAATACTAATATATCTGCTCTACCCCTGTAGTAACTATATTTTTAAACCTTCCCAGATGTCTTCCCTTAATGTGCGGGATCTGAACAACACCCGCAAGGCACAAATGGACTTGGTGTTCTTTAATCGAGTTCCGAAAGTAGGAAGTCAGACGTTTATGGAGCTACTGCGCCGACTATCGGAGCGTAATAATTTCCAGTTCCATCGAGATGCTGTGCAAAAGGTGGAGACCATTCGATTGGCGGAGGACCAGCAGCAGGAAATGGCAGAGGTGATCAGCGAGCTGCCAGAACCGTCGGTTTTCATCAAGCATGTCTGCTTCACAAACTTTACCAAATTCAACCTGCCAAAACCCATCTACCTAAATGTGGTTCGGGATCCTGTGGAGCGCGTGATCAGCTGGTTCTATTATGTAAGAGCGCCTTGGTATTTTGTGGAGCGTAAGGCTGCCTTTCCCGACCTTCCGCTGCCCCACCCGGCTTGGCTTAAGAAGGACTTTGAGACGTGTGTCCTTAGCGGCGATCAGGAATGTACCTATACACAAGGTGTTACTGTGGAGGGCATTGGTGATCATCGGCGACAGAGCTTGTTTTTCTGTGGTCACGACTACGAGTGCACGTGAGTTTTTTATTTTTTACACTTACGATTAGCTTATACCATAACAGTTTGATAAGACATGACGATAATAAACCCGAATCCCATTTTTATAATTAATTTGTACGCCTATTCTAGTCCCTTCAACACTGTGGGTGCCCTGGAAAGAGCCAAATTTGCCGTGGAACAACAATATGCCGTTGTTGGGGTGCTTGAAGATCTGAACACCACACTCTCTGTGCTCGAGAAATACGTGCCGCGATTCTTTGAGGGGGTTCGCGATATATATGCAAGTAAGTTGAGAGCGGGAAAAATAATAAATTAAAATTCAATTGAGATCGCTGCCACTGGCACTTGAGTGTAATAAAATGTGTTGCACAATTGCAATGATCTGCTGGTCTCAAATTCCTAATATATATACATGGATACATTCTATATATAAAGTAATAACCATCTCTATGTATTTGTTTATGTCGTTTTACAGCAAGCGCCGAATACTTGACCAAGATAAACAAGAACAACTTTAAGCCGCCGGTCAGCGAGCATGTTAAGGATATAGTGCGACGTAACTTCACGAATGAGATCGAGTTCTATCAGTTCTGCCGCCAGAGATTGCATAAACAATATCTAGCTGCCCACTTACCGCAGCGGATTATCACAGACTCGGCACATCTTCCCGCCCTGATAGGCAACTGAGCTACATATT